>JABUQX010099971.1:17500-41300 GCA_015478945.1 Trachelipus rathkii
AGGAATTACTTTTTCTACTTTATTATATTAACCAAATAAGATAAGAACTCTTTGTACTGAGCTATTATATTAATCATGCCGACATTATCGGAGATGTGCTGAGATTGATATTGTTTGATAATATTATCTGATGTATATATATATAAGTACCGTACCTTTGAATAGAGAGCAAAATGCATTGGGTGTATACAACAAGGGAGCAGCTCATCACACTCCATGGATGCCATCAATTTTGTATCCTGCAAAGATGTTGGCTTTCAAAGTTCTCAGCAGGATAATGATAACACAGGAACTATATTGATCAGAAATACTGAGTTATAGCAATTATGCAAAATTATAATGCATCTTTTTCTACGTTAGAATTATTAATCGGTTCCCTTTTACTATCCATTGGGTTGCACGATGGCAGCTTTTATTAAATGATTTACTACTGAACTATATTTGAGCATATGACTTGATAAAGATGCAGTCTTAATAATAATATTATACATTATTTATATATTACGTTTAGCTAATGCATAGCACTTTAAAAGTTCAATGGAAAGGCACTTACTGGTACATATATAAAGCAGAAACAATGTGGTGTTTTTAATCTTTAAAATTTTCTGCAGAGCCTTTTCCTTTAATTATTATAAAAAAGTTCTATATAAATTAAATATTATATATATCTTCGAATACGTTGCTACAGAAAATTCTATACTCGATTACCATCTAAGAGATATTGAAATATAGGATAAATCTTCACTTTTCCTATATTACATTCCAACCAAGTATTTCATTATATAAACTAACATGCGCTTATTGGTATCTACAGCGTAAACTCTGGGTGTTATTTCACTAGTCAAAAAGTAAGAGCCGATGGCTGCGGTAACTCTTTTTACTGAGTGTGACAAAAAGATCCAATTACAAAGTAAGTTTGAGAACATTTGTTGCGGCATTATTGAATAGAGTCCGTGAAATATGATTTCTGTTTCAAAAAACTGAGTCCAGTAGAAATACTGAATCAAGACTTTATTTCCAGGTGTTGTTGCTATTTATGATTTTTTTAAAATAAAAGAGTTATAGTTAAAATTGTTAATAAATGAAAGTCGTTGAATATCACCGCAGAATTTCCAATACCTTTTCAAAGGTCAAGGACATTATACAATAGTACTAAATGTTTAACTTAGATGTTATATTTAATTTTACTCAATCCCAATAGTTAAAAGTTTACACTAGTATATATTATTATTATTATTATTATTATTCATTATTATTTATTATTATTATTATTCATTATTATTTATTAATTGAATTATTATTTATATATATTATATTTATTATTATTTCATTATTACTTTATGTACATGTATATTTCAGTTACTATGTACTTTTATTCTTCTCTTTTTAATAACTGTATTGCATTTAACAAATATAATATTTTATTTTTCTAATGATTTTAGTGTAGGTATAAAGTGTAAGATTATATTAGTAAAAATTCGAGTTAATTGTGAGTTTATGAGGTCGGGCGTGTCAACACTCATCATACAGGTGGATTTATAATAAAAATGTGTTCGAGTTACACAATTGAACGATTATAATATTTTGCACTCCAAGACGGTCTTATTTCATTAGATAAAACTTAGTGGGAACCGAGTTGCATTCAATATCTAAATCTTCAGAAAATGTTCATGGGAGTGGTGAAAACAGGACAATAACATATTACACTCGGGTTTTTATTTATTAGCATATTCGATCTCGCGAGCGGTGACCAATGGAATTTACCAATAGCGAGAATCCTTCGGTTTTGATATTGTCCTACCTATTCTGTGTCATTTCCTTAACTGACAAGCGCATCTTCATCTTCTAGACTCAAGTCTTTCTCGAGATTTGCCTTACCGATTGTTTTTGCAGCGCCTTTCTGACTGTCTCTATTCATCTTATGGTCATTACTCTTCTTATACTGGCTCTTATCTATATGTCTAGCATTCTCTCTTTTGTACTTGCTTATCTATTGCACTTAGTCTCCTTTTTGATCTGCCTACTTTTGGTTCTAGCTCTCTTTGACTGTTGTGCCTAGGGGTAGTCGCGCGCTTTGTCTATTGACTGCCTACACTTTAGTGCAAGCCTCTTGACTGATTAGCATAAGTGCGAGCACAACTACTTATGACTGAGACCTTACTCTAGAAGAACAGCTTCTTATGACTGCCTACCTAGAAAGACAAGCCTCTTCTTACATAACTTGGACCATGCAATTAATTTATCATGGCAGGGCCTATTGGCTCAATTACTGACCTACCTATGTATTTGCACTTTTTTACTTAGACTGACATATTAATTCTAAGGGCAGGACTCTCTACTATGACTGCTATGCCTATGGAAGCATCTATCTTTTAGATGCTTCTACCTATGTCAAGACATATACTTATTATACATGCTTATTCATTTCTAGACGTCACGCTCACTCAATTGACATCTTTTTTCTATATTATGAGTTATGTTCTATTAATATCTGATACTACAGGCAACTTCTTAGTTTCTGACTCATTATTTATCTCTAGGCAGAAACTTCTTAGACTTAATCATGCCTTTAATTACATTATTTATTATCTAATGCTAGTCTTGCTTTATAAATCTTGACTATTATACTCTATTAATCATTAGGATTCTATTTCTTGATTGCCTAACATTCCATATACATTATTTATACAAAGACCATCTCTTACTTTTTAACTAGCTCATATCTATTAGGTGACTATAGACTCTTTTCTTATAGTACTGCCTTAATAGAAGACAGTCTATCTATAATCTTGCTCATTTATTAATCTATTATAGTCAAGAATCTCTATACTGATCTTGCCACTTACTCTTATTATTAAGTTGCAGCTACTTTATGACTGCTCTACCATTTGAGTATGTCAGTCTTCTTTGACTGAATCCCTAAGCGCAGCATTATCGCACCATTCTATATGATCTAGAATACTCTCACCATATGAGATCATGTATCCTCTTACTGATCTGCTACATAGGTTATTACACGATCCTATCATTAGTATCCTAGTCTTACCTATCTAGGTCAGCTCTATACTTGCATACATTGTTGCAGCCTTATCTATTCTTATAGTACTGCCTGCCCATAGTCTAGCTCTACTAGATCTGCACTATTACCTAAGGCAGTATTATTTCTCTTTCATTTGATTAGCTAACTATCATAGGTCATGGATACCTCTTTGAATCTAAGCCTACTCTATATTTGCACGCTTCATAAGATCTGTCACTTACATATGACTATAAGTCCTCTTAAACTATTTGCCTCTTATCCTTAAGGTACATGCCTTACTTATTTAGATCTATTGACTTTACACTATTGGCAATGATCATCTTAACTGATCCCTAATCATAGACATGTCTCTTCTCGACTATGTCTCTAATTATACTTCTATGGACAGTATTCTTCTTACTGCCTACATTTAAATACTAGAATTTTATTTACTCTTCTTAAACTGCCTTATTTACCTAGGATCAAGACCTCTTGACTTGTTTCTACCTATGGCATAATCCCTTTCTTATTGTCTTCTATATCTTCATTTAGGCTAGCTTTCATATGTACTGCTCATACTCATATAGGTCAGCCTTTTTATCTTAACTAGTTGCTACTTTAAAGGTTCATGTCACTCTTCTATGAATTGCTCTAACTTTTACTTATTTAAAGCAAGTCCTATTCTTTAATCTGCTTCTCACCACATTAATGGATCACCTATCCATTAATGCTTTAGCCTAATCTTAATAGAGTCTAGCACTTTCTTGGACATTGTCCTAACCTATTGGATCAGCTCTTCTTGACTGCATTCTATTTTTACCTAAGCAGAACTCTTCAATTACTAGCCATTTGATTCAATACTGATGCAGCTCTATTCTTATACAGTCATACCTTTATAATAGAACTAGTCATTCTTTCCTATAACTGCCTATTATTTCTCTTTATGGTCAGTCCTTTTCCTTATCATAATGTAAATTTAAACCTTTATTTAGGTAGTTTTCACTCTGTTCTGAAACTGCTCCTACATTTATTCAGATAGCTATTTCCTTTCTTGAAACTTGCATACTCATATATAACTTAGTATTATTTATTATTCCTTCTTACTTGCCTACCTAGGCAGTAACCTATTCTTGACAGTTCCTATCTTCATAAGAGCAGTTCTTAAGTCTTAACTGCCATTTAACATTATTTATTTTATAAGTGATCTAGTCATTCACTTTTACGTGTTAATCTTTAGTCTTCTATTACTCGTAAAGACATGTCTTTCTTAAATCATGCATCTATCAATAGGTGCTAATATTATTCCTCTTGATCTGCTTACCTTATAGTTTAGACTTATTGATCTTCATTTAATCTATTGACCTATACTATTGGCATTGCCTCTCTTGAAATTGCCTTACGTCATATTGTGCATTGCCTTTACTTTAGTAACTTATGCCTTTATGCTTCTAGGCAGCCTTTCTTATGACTGCCCATTAAATAATATTATTTATTTAGTTATACTACTTACAGGTGTCAGTATCTCTTCTTGGTAACTGGACTTAATCTTCATTATTATGCATCTCTTATTCTATACTTGCCTAAGCTATAAGCTAGACTCTTCTTTCATAATGACTTAGACCTATTCCTATGGTTAATTAGTCACTTTCTTTGATGCTCTTATACTATTCTAGGTTTAATTTCAGTCTCTTCTTGACATGCTTCCCTAGTTACGTCTCTTCTTTTTATTATGACTTGCCTACTAGGGTCTAGATCTCTTTACTTGTATCTATGCTTTTGCACTAGTGCGATTCAATCCATTATACTTACTGCCTTATACCGGCTAATTAATGGGCGCGTTTTCTTCAGAACTGGCCTTACCTATGGTGACTAGCCTTTACTGACTGTCCTACGTCATGCAATTGCTAGCAACTTCTTATACTGCCTTATTACTTTTAGTGCAGCCTTCTTTACTGCCAATAACCAATAGTTCAGTTCTTTTTCTATTGACTCGCCCACGGCTTAGGAGGCGATGTCTAATATCTTTATAATGCCGAAATCACTCTTTTAGGTTTCATGTTCCTTCTGATTTCTGCATCTATACTTCAATCAGATCGATTCTTTTAACTGCACATACCTAGGCAGCCTTCCCTGTATCTATGTCATACCTAAGTCAGACTTCTAACTGGCCTATACTATGATACATGAACTCTACTATCGATACTGCCTAACACTATAGGCATTGATACCTTACTTGATCTGCTCATACCTATAGGCCAGTCTTCTACTGGCTACCTAGGTCAGCCTTCTTGTTAGACTGCCTCTACCTAAGGCAGTCTTTTACTTGACTGCCTACCTAATAGAAGCAGGTTATCCTTGATATACTGAAGCCCTATAAACTAGGCTTATCTATCCTTACATGGCCTTATTAAAACCTATTAGTAAGACTCTCTATATGATCATATTGCTACCTAGGCTAATGCTCACCTTACTTCTTATGACTGATCTATTCCTAGGCAGGCCTTCTTGTTATTCAATTATTACATTGAACTGCCATACATATTAATCAGCCTTCTATTGACCTTTATAATGCTTAGTGCAGGGCAGTATTGCTATAATTAGCGCCATCTCACTTATAAGCAGCCTTCTTGACTGCCATGCCATTACGGCAAGCCTCAATTGTACTGCCTAACCGCTAGGCAGCTTTCATTGATCAAATTGCCTTTATACTCTACGAGCAGCCATTCTTATAGAACTGCACTACCCTCTAGGTTGAAAAAGGCCTTTTACATTGACTGCCTAATTATTACTATGAAGTCAGCCTTCTAAACTGTCTTATTATCTAGTTTAAAGTACCTATCTTAGTAATGCTCACTACTTAAACTAGGCAGCCTCTTTATATTCATGCCTAATACCTATGTAGAGCAGCCTTTAGCTTAACTATGACCTACCTCTAGGACAATCTTTGGACTGCCTTAAACCTTAATCAGTATAATAACCATAATTCTTTAAACTGGTCTACTTCTTAAAAGGCGTAGATACCTTCTGACTGGCCTACATAGGTAGATTTAAGCCTTTAATTAACTGCCTAAAACCTAAGGCAGCACTTCCTTATCCTTGAACTGCCTTATCCTAGGCAGAACCTTTCTTATAACTGCTACCTATTTAAGGACTTAGCCCTTTACTTGCGACTGGCCTACCTAGGCAGGTTCTTCTTATAACTTTGACCTACCTATAGGCTCAAGCCTTCTTGACTGCCTACCTAGGCAGCCTTTCTACTGACCGTAGCCACAGTAAGAGGCCCCACTTCTTAGACGCTGCTACCATAAGCAGGTGCCGCTTAGCTAAGAGACGTGCCACAATACCTAAGGGAGGCCAGGGCCGGGCGGACGTAGTACTAGCGTACCTGGCAGAGCATCTTAGCGTAAGCTAGGACTCCGAGATAGGCAGGGCACTCGTTGGACATGAACCATAGCCTAGGGCGAAGAGGGAACAGCTTGTAGAGAGTGAGAGACATGCCTGAGCCTAAGGGGGAGCGAGACGCTGTTTTAACTGCCATGAGGCTCTAAGGGACGTAGAACCTTCTTAAAGACGATGCACTAAGCGTTTTAAGGCTAGCCTCTTACTGCCTACGCTAGGGCAGCCTTCTTGACTGCCTACCTAGCGCAGGCCTTTCTGGTCAGAAGATAATCGCCGGTAGACCATCTCGGCAGCACATATACTTGATCTAGCTCATTTGCCATTAGGAAGATAATATATAATATAGAACTTGTTCTTCTTACCTAGGCAGCTATTTCATTTGTAACTGTCTCTATTTACCTTAGTTTTGCATTACATATCTTTACTGCTTCTACTCATTAGGTCCAGTTTCCCTTTCTTTGACTGCCTACGCCTAAAGGCAGTCTTCCTTAATCATTCTCTTTATTATAGTCCTAAGCAGTCACATATGTTGACATTTGCTTTATTTTTGTGAATTAGAGTAATTTCTATTGAGATATCAAATTTAATATTTAATTAATCAGATTTTTGCGACTTTTATATGTATTTAGGATATATATATACATATTACTAATTAATTATGCATTATAAAAAATATGGTATTTACCCTACTCTGATCATATTCTTCAGCAAATTTTCAAGAATAGTCATTTGATTATATTTATTCATTATATAATTAATATTGAGATTGCTTATTATTTTTTCCATTATAAAATTTACATCTTTTCATGTTAGACAACTGATATTCGATATAGATTGTGTGATGTTATTATGATGTCTCTCAAGCACTTTTTTACTCATATATTTGTATATGTTGTTTGTTCGTATAGTAATTAACGTAATTTATTTGAACTTAACACTTATATCTTATTTATGTCATGTGCATATTTTATTAAACTGCATTTGTATTTCAGTATTGTTACTTTGTAGCTCATAAAGTATTGACCTAATAAATAAATATGTAATTTCTTTGTAGGATATTTTTCGTAAAAATTAATAACTCATATCAGCTTGTCATCAAAATTTAATCGTTTACTTATTGATTTAATTCATTATTATTCATTTATTATTGCAGGTCAACTTCATTGGTGACCGCTTATCGTGACTATTATGTATGAGCTCATACTTTAAGTTATTTTATGAATTCTTAATATATCTTATCTTATGAATAAAAATTTAGTTTAATTTTTTATTTATTTTTTTTTTACATATATTATATTTTTATTAATAATTATATTAGTAATATTATAATTTAATATAATTTCATTAATTATCTATAATTGATATTAATTATGTTATTTATAATATTAATTATTATCATTTATTCTTATTATTATATTATCATTATTACTTATATTTTCATTGTATTACATGTATAATTAATTTATTAATTATTATTTAATAATAGGTTACTTAATTATGTTTTATATACATTATTGGTAATATAATTATAATAATTATTAATTATTTAATTATCATATTAATATATTCATATTATTATTATTTTATTATAATTATAATATATTATTACTTATTATTTAATTATTATTAAATTTATTAATATTATATTAATTATATTATATTAAAATATATATTTAACTATTTATAATATATTAATATATTATTATGTATATATTATTTTATTATAATTAATTATTATTATTATTAATTATTATTAATTAATTATTATTATTTATTAATTATATTATTATTTTAATATATTTATTAGTTATATATTAGTATATTGAGTATATTACCATTTTTTATAGCCTATATTGTTATATAATATATATATTTCAGGTTCAGAAGAAATATATCCCTACTACTGATGTGCTCAAATTAGGCTAACTATACTATTAAATACCATAAATAACTAATATTAATATCAGGTTTATCTTAATATCAATTGAGAGTGATATTTTAACTTTGTATAAAATAGTACTTAGTATGACATGGTAAATTTTTTTTTCCTAAAATACTAGTTTTAAAAATGTATTTAAAAATATTTATTTTTTATTGATCATGTTTTAAGACTAGAATTTAATAATATTAATTATTATTATTATTATTTATTATTATAAATTTATATATATAATTATTAATATATTTTATATGTATTATATTATTATAATTAATTTATAAATATATATATTATTATTTTATTTTTTATTATTATATTTTGTATTATGCTTTATTATATGTATTATTTATAGCAGTAAATATTAATATTATTTAATTATATTATTATTATTCTTATTAATATATATAATTCAATTATTATATTATTATTATATATTAGTATATATAATAGAGAGATGACTATAATATTAGCATGTATCCATCTATTATTGAGGGTTAACTTCATATGTTAATGTATACTCAAATATCTATAAAAAAAATTTTAGATGAAGGATCTCTTATTTTTTTAGCGATAGTTTTATTACGTTTTTATATACTACTAGTACTATTATATATATATATATATATATTGAAGTATATATATATACTATATACTTCCAATTTGTTATTATCTATATATTTTGTACTATGTTATATACCTATAAATATATATTGTGTAAATATTTTTATAAGGGTTCATATATTTTTAATATTTATTACGGACTGTGAACTGGGGTCACCTAGTTTGATGGGTAACGTTGGGTATTATATATATTATATATAATTATATATTTTATAATATTATCGCGCAAGCTAATAATATATTTTATTTGATATTGTATCCAAAATTAACATATTGTATATAGTATTAATCTATTTTCATTCAGTCTCTATATTTTCTGATGATTAGTTATTTATTTAATTACATAATTAATACTGTATATATATTTCTTATTATATATTAATTATATTATATATTATATAACTAGAAAGTAATAAAGGAAGATAAGGCGGAGATAGGAGATGAGGGTAGTAAAGAGATAGAGGAAGAGATGAGGAGGAGATGAGAGAGAGAGATAGAGAGTGAAGAGAGGAGAGAAGAGAGATAGGTAATGAGAAATGAGAGTAGAGATGATGAAGAGAGAGCAGTAGAATAAAGAGAGAGAGAGAGTGTATAGGTATTTATATAACCTACCAAAAATTTATTTCTTGAAAAAATTGTAATAATTAATATTTATTTTTAATTTAATAAATTTATTTATTTATTATATTATTATTATATTTTATTTAATTATTATATATTTTATTTATTGATAATCATATAATTTATTATTATTTTTTTACAGATAATCTTGTTTATATTTATAATTATATTATTATCATTATACTTGAGTATAAGTATTCATTTATTTTTAATATATCTATTTTGATGGTTCTGAACTCTGCTCTCTCATTGCGCATTAGATATGATATATTTACCTATAAATGTGTTTCTTGCGCGATTTATCACATTTAATTTTATTTATTATTACTAATTGAATTAATTATTGACTAATGTATATTGATTGAGGGTGAGTAAATAGTTGTATTACTTCGTTGCAATCAAGCTGTGCGCATTAATTTTCTCTATATTAATTATTTCAGTATGATTTTATGCGCAATTCACTATTTATCTTCTAAAAATTGATCAGTTAAATAGTTAATCTCGAGAGAGAGGGGATAGGGGAAGCTTTATGATGATTTTGTAGGTTATAAGAGTTTTATTCTATACTATTGTGTATAGTTGTTGATTCTCATAAATTTTTTAGTGTATATGAAATGAAGAAAATGTTTTCGTTTTTGGTTTGGTTTACATTTTATTATTATCTCTAATATCTCATAATTTAATATTGCCTTTGAGATATGGTTAAGTAATAATTATCCACATTCGAATTAGGAACTTGGCATTTGATTTATTTTATTATTATTATTATTATTATTATTATTTATATTATTATTCATTGACAAGTGATGGTAAAGTACTAAGAGTTAAATAATAAATCTATCAGAACGTTGTTGTTGGCTGTAGTGATTTCTTATTATTATTATTATATTCACTATTATTATTATTATATTAAAATACTAAATCAAGTATTATTATTATTAGTTGCGGTGCATTTTTTCGTAACATATTGATGGTGCAGGCTTCTTCATGATATTACTATTTCATTAACCTACATTACCATTCACATCTCATATATGTATCTCAAAATGTGGTGTTGGTACAATTATACTGGTGTGAGGTGCGATGCTTAAAATTTTGGTATTCGGCCAAAGACAAAAATATTCCAGCTAATGTAAAGTTGTTTATTTAATTTAGAAATTAATTAATCTTTCAGTTATTTCTATTGAACCAAGGGTCTCAAATTAGTTAGTATGGAAATATTATGGTACTCCATTTTCAAATAGTAACTATTTAGTCCTACTTATAGTTCTCGATTTCAATAATCTGTTGAATTCATTATTAGAGCATGATTGGCCATGTAATATTATAGTAGGATAGTTATATGATGTCTAATTTCCATTCACTGTATTATAAGGATTTAAGTTAGATTATTCATTTCGTATTAAGTCTTGTAGGAGTGCATTTTATGGGTGCATTTCTATTTTTATGTGGTGCTACTGAGTCATAATTGATTTGCTTTATGATAATCATGTAAGTAATATAATCATGATCAGTACATCATTATTATGTATCTTATTTATTATTATATATTTATCTACATCTAGTTCTTAATCATCTGTACATGACATGTATATCGATCAAACATCATTTCCACTAATTTTAGCGCACCTTAGTTATGATTTTTAATCAGAAGGGGAATTATGTATATATAATAACTTATGTTTATTATTATACTTATTATTTATAACAATAATATTATTAATTATTAATTACTCATTAACATTTGGTTTTATGCTATTATATATTAGATTATTTATTATTTACTATTATATTTCATTTATTGCTGATATTAATTATATATATATATGCTATATTAAAGTTTTCAATTAATTCTTATTTTTATATGGTCATATTCTCTTTTTCATACTTGCACTATTTATTCTGGTTTATCTTATACATTTTTATACCTTAATGTTGTGAAAAATTATATTCGGTCTTCAAATTAATGACACACACTGGTTGTGTTGTTGGTTGGTTGCAATAGTACCCCTTTCCAGGAAACTAGGTGTCATTAATTTTTGTTTATTATAATTAATTTCTATATATTGTAGTTGTTAAAATATTTACAGGTAAGGCAATTGTAATTTTCTTATCTTAATAATTTTTAAAATTGAATTGGGTAAAAATTATTATTATTATTATTATTTATTGCTTATTTTGTTATTATTATGTATTATTATTACAAGATTATTATTATTTAATATATTCAATTAATTATATAATTATTATTAATTATATTAATATTATTATTATTATTAGTATTATTATTAATATTATTATATATTATTATATTTATTTTTATTATTTATGTTCTATTAATTATTTATTATTATTAATTCTTATTATTATTCTTATTATTATGATATTATTGGTGATGATATTATTATTATTATGGTAATATTATTATGATGATGGCCAATAAATAGGTACGTATTATTATTATTATTTATAGCATTTCATTATATGAGTGTAAAACTGTAGTGCCTAGATTTGGTCAATATTTTGAGATCATCTCTTTAGTGCCATATGCGTGTAGAGATAGAGAGCTTTTAAATTTTTAATTTTTTATGAACTGGATTGAAGTCAATTGGTGTGATCTGAGAGAGACACTGATAACTTGGTGTCAGGAGTGGGCGATATGCGATATAACGCTCTCTCTCTCTCTCTCTCTCCTCTCGCTCTCTCTCTCTCTATCTCCTCTCTCCTTATATATATAGTAATATATACTATATTAATAATATATATATATATTATATATAATAATATATATAATATAATATATAATATTAATATAGTAATATATAATATAATATAATATAATATATATAATATAGATAAGCATATATAATATTATATATAAATATATAAATATTATATAAATATATTGATAATACTTTATTATTATTTTATGTGATATTTTATTTGATATTTGTATATCTCTATATCTATATATATAATAATTATATATATAGTTATAAACCTAATTAATGAATACAGAGGAAGTTTTCATTCGGGAAGAAGGGGTCAGAAAAGTTGGAAGAACGTGAAGACACTTATTGGACATGACAATAACAGGGGATTCCTCCCAGAGGGATAAGATTGATAAGAGTGTGATGCAAGGTGCAGCGCAAAGGTCTCGCAGTAGGTTGGAAGTCGGTGTCACTGCATAAAACATGTTGACGTACGGGACGGCCGCGGGGGTGTTGGGTCCTGTCTCAATACGTTTATAACCCTCGGCTAAGCAATTACGGCCCGACACCGTCCTGAAATGCTCTCCGTTGAGTTGTCGAACTTCTTGGACAATGATTGATCTATATTCATCGTGCCAGTGTCTGTTGCAGTTCGGGAGGGTCGGGAAGGGTTGAACTGTCGGATCCGAACTTTCCAGGATATCCCCAAATGTTCGATGGTGAGGTCTCTGATATATTTGGCCCACCCACCGCGTAATTTGAACAGGCCTAAAGGTAGTCGTTCACTAATTGGCTTTGAGTGGTTCTTGCATTGTCATGATATTGAATGAAAGAGTCCCGATTTAGGCAATATGGCCAGCATATGGTTCGAGATGGTCTGTGAATACTTACGGCTGTAACGTTCCTTCATCGAAGATGTGCACTGCGTAGCCCCGATAAAGAGAATACCTCCCCAGCCAAACCGACAACCAAACGGCGGCACGCATCACATTGGCATGTACGAATCTCTCGTGGTCGTCGTCTATCTCTAAGCACGCCTGTTGAGGAGTACAGCGATACCTCTCGACTCGTCGTAGATAGCATCTTTGCCCAATCATAGAACCGTCCATGGTATGTTTTCTCGGTAAATGCCTAGTCGCGCCTCATGTGCTGTGGTGTGCGTAGACCTATGCAGCTCCTGCTGGTAATTAATTTTGTCAAGGCGTCGACGCACTGTATAGTCACTCACCCTGTTACCAGTTACCTCCGTCAGCTGTAATATATGTCGTGCTTGTGTACGCTCTCTTAATCAGCAAATGTAAAATCTGGTCTCCACGCTGTCGTGCCTGGCCACCTTGTCCTCGCCGGCGATATATGTGTCCCCTGGTACCGTTGGACCACCCGTGCATCGTGTGTGTGCGCTTACCACTTGACCGGCGATCGAAGAGCCGCGTACCCTGTGTCTTCGGTGTGGTGTTGTTTTTATCTGCAACGCACTGATCTCTGACAGTTGAACGCGCTATCCTCTCCATGTTATCGGAGTCGCTTCGTACGTGATTGATCCCTCACTCGATTATACTCCCGACATAACCTATCCCCACCTCCCCCAGGTCTATACGTGGTTTGTGTTTTCCTAAATTTATCGCGGTACGCCCAATACGCAGCAATTCCTCGTGCGGTGATTACACTATACACTGATGCTGTGTCTGTGTTGGTTGGGATTTCATAGGGTAGGGCCTTCCGTCCTTGCGAGATGGCAAACCCAAGTGCTTTTACTTTACGAGTAGCATTAATATATATTAATATATAATAATATATATATATATATAGATATATATACATATAATATATATATATATAATATATATAATTATTCTATTATTTATATTATATATATAATAATATATTATATATATATGTATATATATATATATATAATTATATATCAAATAATGATAAACTGAAATTTCCGTCGGATGAGTTCTGGGTGAGATGATAATATATATATAGTTATAATATATATCTAATATATATATATATATAATATATATTCTTATAAAATATATATATATAATTAATTATATTTTGCATCTCACAGGTAGAGCTTTCGCCCTGTCAGTTGGACCAGCATCTTCCTTCAGGCCCAGAAGCTCTTGATCCTAGAGCACTCTAAAAAAAATATTCTCGGCGCAAAAACTTCCGATGCTAGATCTGAGTACTTGCACTTAGTCAGTTTCACCTTTCATGACATGCATCTTTTCTATGTCTTCGAAATTCGTTCTCACCAAGCTCTGAGAATATCATGATTCTAGCACATAAGATTCTAATGTTGGTCCAGGAGATTTACAGGCAGTATATAAAAGGCCAGATTGCTAGCACAGTCGCCCTATAAATATATGATTATATGACACAGGGGTTCCTGCCTTTAGAGCATAGAGCGAGAGTCCCTTTCAAATGATCCGATGTGTCACTAATTCCAACACTCTAATCAGAATTCATTTAATATATATTATATATATATAAATATAATTATATATTATATATATTATATATAATTATATATATATATATATATATATATAATAAGTAATATATATTATAATATAATATAATATAAAATAATAAATATTATATATAATACAATAATTAATATATATATATATATATATAGTAGATATATAATTATAATAATAATTATATACTAATAATATTTATATTATATATAATATAAATTATAATAGATATATATATATATTTAATAATATATATATATATATATATATATATATCAATATATATATATATATATATAATAATATATATATTTATATATAAATATAATATATAATATTATTTGTATAATACTATATATATATATAATATAATATGTATATGTATATATATATATATATATCTATATAAATATACTATATTTAATGATATATATATATAAAATATATATATATATATAATATAATAATTATATATATATATATATAAGATTAGTATAATTATATATATATATTATATATATATATAATAATATAATAATATATATATATATATAATAATCTTAATATATATAGATTATATGTTATATTATATATTATTATACTATGTAGTATGTAATGAACTTTAATAATCATGCAATCAAACAAGACTGCTTTAAAAAGGCCATCAACATTAACAGGAATTTTAATCCTCGCCGTCTATTCACTTGAAATATTTGATCATTTCATAATATTAAATCGAGAAAAGGTCAGGAGCGACGCGCTCAAACGTCTTTAGATAAAATTTATGTCATCGAACCAAGGAATTTAATGCGAATCGTTTATTATATTCTTTATTGTTGAAAACATTCTTCATATTCTTTCGTTTTTTTCTGTTTTTTCGTTTTTTTATTTATTTTTATTTTGTTTTTCCTTTTCATTTCCGTTTTTTTTTATTTCTTTAGTTCTCTTTTTATTTATTCTGTTTTCTTGTTACATTAGCGTCTTCAGTTGTATGGAAATAAAAAGAACAAATGAACATATAAGTGTTTGGGAATTTGCTAATTTGAAAGAAATCGCTAATAAATTTAAAATAAAAACAAATTAAAACTGAATAAAAATTTGAGTAGAAGTGGTGTCTCTAATACTCTATATTTCTATAATAAATCCTAAAATTTAAATATTACTTAGAGGGGAATTGCTAATAATTTTGAATTAAAATGTAAATAATGTTAAAATATTAAAAATTTGTATAGATAAGTATAAAAATTAATTTTTATTTATTTTTATTTTTTTTATAAACATTTAAGTTATTATATTATGATACAATTATTTATTATTATTACTTGATTATTATTATTACATTATTATTACAACTTTATTATCTTATATTATATTTGATTATATTTTATATTATTATTAGTTATTATATTATATTATTGATGTATATTATTATTATTAGTATATCATTATCATTACATTAATAACGATGGTCGAATCATATATTATTATATATTATTATTATTATTATTAATTATTATTTTATTATTATCTATATTTATTATTATTATTATATTAATCATTATCATTATCATTATATTATCAATTTATCATTATCATTATCATACAGATTTACTTAATACATTATTATAGTTCATAATTCTTATTATTTTCATTAATTATTATCATTTACTTCTAATTATTTTCTATTTTTAATAATTAAATTAACGGATCTGATATATCAATTGATATTTTTCTTCAAATATTTAATGATATTATATATTATTTATTTATTAATTATTATTATATTATTATATTTTATTATTACTTATTATTATTATTATTATTATGATATTATTATTATTATTATTATTTATTATATATGTATATTATTTATACTATTAATTATTATTATATTATAATTTATTATTATTATTATTCTTAATATTATTATTATTATGAAATACTAAGCATAATATTATTATTGCGACTAAAAACTATATAGGAATAGAAAAGATTATTATTATTAACATTTTTTATTATTAATTATTACCTATTTTATTATTATTTATATTTATTCTTATTCTGATATTATTAATATGATATTATTCCTATTTTATATTATAATTATATTATTCATATCATATTATATTATTATCTTATATATTATTATTTATTATTTTATTATTATATTATTATTAGTATTATATTATTATTATATATTATTTAATATTTTTTTATTGATTATTATTATTATTATTATAGATTATATTATATATTATTATTAATTATTGATTATAGTATATATTATTATTAGAATTTGTATCTAATGTCTTTAACCATATTTAGCCCTTTTGGTATTATTACATTATATTAATAATATTCATATTAATTATTAATTATATATTATTATTATTATTATTTATGATTATTATTATTAATGATATTATCATTATTATTATTAGCTATTAGCTATTGCTATGCTATTGCTATTGTATTCGGCTATGCTATTGCATTCTATTCTGCTATTATTTAATTAAAATTTATTTATATGATTATGTATACCTTAATTTCTATGTTTTCGTATTTTTCTTTTACTATATTTATATTATATTATTATTGATTAATATATTATTATCTATAGATTATCATTATTAATTATTATTCATTATTATTTTTGTCATTATAATTAAAATAATTATAATATAATTGTAAGAATAATTATAATATAATTTAATTAATTTATATTTTAATAATATTTTATTAATTTATTATTAAATTATATTATTATTATTATTATATTTTATATTATTATATTATATATTTTTATTTATATTATATAAGTATATTATTATTATATTATATTATAATTATATTATTATTATTATATTTTAATTATTATTATTATTATATTTGATATTATTATTATTATAATTATATTAATATCTATCTACTTATTATTTATTTATTTCTTAATTATTAATTTTATTTATTTTATTTTTATTTTTAATTAATTTTATTTTACTTATTTATTTCATTTATTTATTTGAATTATTTTATTTTTATTTAATTTTTATTAGATAAAACAATTGTTATTAAACTATTATATTATTATTATTATATTATATTTTATTTATTATATTAATATATTAAATTATATTATTAGTATATATTATTATTATATTTATTTTATTATTATAATATTATTATTATTATTATTATTCTCATGAGATTATTCCATTAATTATATTTATCTATTATATTAATATTAATGTTATTTTATTTATTTTCATTTGATTTTATTTTATTTTATTTATTTCTTTTATTTATTTATTTTATAATTGTTATTTTAAATTGTAATGTAATTATAATTATAATATACTTGTACATCTAATTGACTTATATTTATAATTATATTATAATTAAGAACAAATTACATTCAATGAACCATGTAATATTAAACTTATTCGTTTATTGATTCTTTATATTTTAAATTATTGTTATTTAATAATTTCTTTTAAAACAAGCAATTAAATATATTATATCTATTATATTATATTATTATTATTTAAATATATTATAATTATTATTATATTATTCAGTCATTATTATATTATTATATTGATTATATTATTATATTATAAATATAATTATTAGAAATATAAAATATTTTAATATATTATTCTTATTATAATTATATTATTATTATATATTATGATAATTATATATTATATATTATTGATTATTATATATATTATCATTATATTATTTGTTTTTAGTATTATTGTTATTATTATTATATATCATAATTATTATTATATATGTATTATATTATATTATTATTATTGTTATTGATTAATTTATACATTATTATCATTATTATAATATTATTATTAGTAATATTATTGTTATTATTATTATATTATTATTATTATTATCATTTATATATATTTAAATAATTATATTAATATTATATTAATATATATTATATTATATTTATTATTTTTATTATATATATTTTTTATTGAATATATATATTATATAAATTATATATAGATATTATTTATATTATTATATATTATATTATATATATTATATATATTTATTTATATTGTTGATTATTATCATTATAATCATTATCATTATATTTTTTTTATTATTATTAAGTATAGCTTTGCTTTCATTTGATTAACTTTCATATATAAATAAAAGTTGACACCTCACGGAGTTTGATCTGTTCCGACGAGGGGGACTTCTAAGATTCCCTCTGTGATTGGAACCAGCAACATCGCAAACTAATCAGATTCATTTTTGTATACGCTATTAGTGGAATTCAAACATTTTATGATAAAAAATCTCTAAGATATTTTTGGCCGAAATTTGTCAACCAACAACTCTCAACCAACGTCTAACGGAGTGTAACGTCTCCTAGAAGGGGAAAAGTCTTAACATTAAAGATTGTTTGTTATTATTTATAATCGCTATCACTACACTATCACAATAATGCACCATCATTATCATTATCATTATCATTATCATTATCATTATCATTATCATTATCATATCATTATATTATCATTTTATATAATTATTATAATCATCATCAATCATCATCATCAATCATATATATCATCATCAAATCATTATCATCATTACACTATATTATTATATATTATTAATTATTATTATTATTATTATTATTATTATTATTATTATTATTATTATTAATTTATTATTAATTTATTATTATTAGTTTATTATAATTTATGTACTATTAATTATATTATTATATTAATTTATATATTATCTATTATTATAATATTATAATTATTAATTATATTAATTTATTATAAATATTTATTTAATTTATTATTATATTATTTATTATATTATATATGATTATATTATTATTATATTTATTATATATATTATATTATTTTAATTATATTAATATTATTTATTATATTATTCTTATTATCTAATTATATTATTATTATTCTTATTATATATTTTATTATTATACTATATTATATGAAAAGAAAAAAATACCATGATTATTATAAATATTTTTATTAAATAATTGGTTAATACTGAAAAATTATCTTTATTTTTTCTTAAAAATTATATAACTTTTATTCAAAAAGTCTTCAAATCTGATCCTGAAAATAAGCGTTAAGAATTATAACACAACGTACTGAACGTAAAAACTAGAACAGCAACTCAAACATACACTAACACACACCCCTATATATATTAATATTATATATATATATATATATAATATATTATATATTTACTATATATAAATATATATAATTATTATTTATATTATATTATATAATGATATATAATATAACTAATATATATATATATATTATATATAATAATATATAATATATAATATATAATATTATAATTAATAATATAATAAATAATATTTATAATATATATATATATATATATATATATTATTATTATATATATATATTATATTATATATATATATATATAGTAATATTATATATATATATATTATATATTAATATATATAATATATAATATATATATATTATATATAATATAAATATTATATATATATTATATATATATTTATATATTAACCTAATTGTTTAATTGTATAAATTTTATAAAGGAAAGTACACACAGATTTCTGGTGCACAGTTGTAAGAAAAGCTTGTACAAAAAATCATAGAAAATAATAACTGTTCTTTCTTTTTTTGTATAGGTCACAGTCACCGAGCCCTGGCCCAAAACGCTGTGGCCAATGGCATAGAGTTCAGTTGAAAATGTAATAAGAGTTGCGAACATTCTTGACGCTCTCTCGGTTCATAAATTGATATTGTAAAGTAATAAATTGAAAGGATTTTAAAAAACAATTAAATTTGAACAGGAAATATATAATGTGTGTTCATGTAAAATAGTCATTATACATAATTAAATAAAGAAATAACTAAAGAAGCGTTTCGCTATTCCAAAACAACTTCTTATTTCTATAGCAAGTGAATCTTAAATAGGTGCCACAATAATCATAAGATCATTTCCTTTTACATAGTTTTGGTGACCTCCAAACGACATCTGTCATAACTTTTGATAAAAGAGGCCAGAAAATAATAAAATAATAAATATACGGGTGATGTCAAGTGAAAAGTGCAAAAACAAATTATGCTGACGTGAAGTGACCCAATACTGTAAAATTTTTTTGTAAAATAAAGAGGTTCTAAACAGGAGGTTCATCTTTCTAAGTAAACTTGAAAATTCACTACACCAAAAGTCGCTATCTTGTAAAAGAGATCCATTTCAAAAATTATCACGCTAAAAGAAAAAAAAAAAAAAAAAAAAAAAAAAAAAAAAAAAAAAAAAAAAAAAAAAAGTAAAGGAGACGGGCAGAAGGACTTTAAGATGCCGCCAAAAAGAATCCCGGTTTAAGTACGGGGAGGGGTAGGAAAGTCAATTCTGCAATTCAAAAGCTTCGCAAAACTTCGAACGTCCCCCTTTCCCAAATCTCCATAGGGAGAGAAGAAATCGAGACTCGATGGAAGAAGCAGGACTTACACTACCCGTCCGCAAATCCTGTTCCCCCACAGTCCCCCCCGTTGGGGGGGACTCTAAAGACCAGTCTGCCCTATTGCGCTATTCAAGTTAGATTGCGTATATGATAACTTGTACACATAGATACGTTCAACTAATGAGGATATCAAAAAGAACGCGTAAGAATATTGGCTTCGTCTTCCCAGAATGGTAAACCTATACTCATAAATTTCATTGGGGAATGCTTCAACAGTTAATTGCGTCGATAGAGGAAGCTTACGCCCCAAATTTGAGAGTCAAATAGTGAATTCAAAAAAGAGAACAAAAGAGAACTCCCTTCGTATGCAAGAGTCCTGAGTTAGGGAATAATATGGATTTGACTGCTTGCGGAAAACAGCTCCTTTTTTCATTGAATGTTTTTAACGCTCATCTCGCAACAAGAAAGTTATGACTCGCAGATCGATAGCAGTCTTGAAAAATACAAGTAGCAGATAATATATAAGAACTTTTATAGGAAGACTAACGAAACCCCCACACGTAGATAAGGGGAGAGAATATTGGGGCCGTGAATCATCTTCAAGGAGAACAGTTCCCAACACACAACGACATTTCAACAACAACACCTACAACAACAACAACGATCCTAAGTTCAGAAGAGGCTAAAGTAAACAAAGAGTTCTCGAGAGATGAAAGGGCTTCTCAAAGTCTCTCACCAAGGTCGCAGGACAGCTGAGTGAGGCCGCTGCCGACTCGTACAGAAAACACCTTCTTTCAAACTAGAAGAAAGCCTAGGAATAAACAAGGCAACCTGAAATTCTGATGCTAGAAGTTTATGTACCACACCCAGATACCCCATAGAATTACACTTCATTCGGAATTTGTCCTATGTATTCTTTGTTATTCCCGCCAAATCAGCAAGTCCATGAGTCACATCTCCAAAGAAGGCAGGGAAACGAATCAGATCCCCCGACAGGAGTTAGAGGGAGGTGAATATTTTAAGCATGAAATGGTGTTTAATTATGGGGCTTCGCTAGAGTAAATAATTTGCATGCGCATAATAGTTAATAATAATATTAATATATAATAATAGTAATTTGGTATTCTAATGGGTATAATAATAATAAAATAATATAATAATTATAAAAATAATAAAATAATAAAAATAATAAAATAATAAAATAATCATAATCATATAATCATAATAATATTAAATAATAATAAGATAATAATAATACTGTAGCTTGGAGTAATTTTAAGAGTAACGAGCAAGGCTCACTGGCATGTACAAGGTCATCCTTCTTCCAATGAAGCTCTGAGTATCCGACTATTGACAAGAGTATCGATGTGACCCATACAATCCCATGTGCTTCATACGCTCACAAAAATATAATTAATTAGGAATTTCGAAACATGGAGTAGAAGTGTATAACATGTCTGTATACATAATGTAGAAATTAATAAAAACTTTATAAATGTTTAAATATAAAGTAAATTAATCTCAGGTACTGAGATCAATTTACTCCTATGATGGAGCAAAGTATCGATTATTGTCAAATTTAAAGCAGCAATATCGTAATGCTATACTCTCGCGCAAATTGTTACAATTGAATTTTGGGTTAAGAGAACTATTGATGTAGAATTCTTTCAACTATAAATGCCATTTGTATATTAGCAATGCGTTTAAAAAAATTTCGTTAATATTAATTGAGAAGATGTTAACGGATATCAGAGCAAGAGGTATAATTATGTAATAAACGATTTGTAAGATGGCTTTATTCATACTCCTCTCAATTTCTTCTCTTACTACTATGAACTTTTTTTAGTGTATCCTAAGTAAAATAATCTGTATTGATTAAAATTTATTATAAATGCATATTTCCTGAAAATTTTAAGTTCGGGAAACAGCGCTAAAGCGTGCATATTGTTCAAGAATTGGGGAGGGGGGAACCTGAGTCGAAACTAAAGAAGGAAATTTGGAGGAACTTGTGCTACGTGGGGAAGAGACGAAGCATTCCAACCGATATCTTGAAGGAATTAGCTTCACTCTTTCCTAAAAAACTAATATAAGCGTCCAATAACTAAACCTCGCGATCCTCAACAATTATCGAACAAAACAAAGAGGGAGCTATAAATTAGTAAATCTGTAAAGTTTAAAAGTGCACACGCAATTTCCATCAGCGTTAAAAAAATGGGGGATGGTCGAATCGTTGTATTAGAAACTCATCCGTTGGCGAAATGATTATTTCTATGCGGAATATAAAGATATATTTTTTAGTGGCTCAGGACCAAGTATAGTAAGCTTGACTCACGAACGCGGGGTACTATTACTCTTAGCAGAGAGCGTAACATATTTATATTATAAATGTGAAATTTTCTTAGACAATAACGGATGTTCTAAAATTCGAGTCAGGTCATGAATTTTACGAATACTCAGCATTCCCGTGTACCGTATTTAACATATTTATAGGACCGT
>JABUQX010099972.1:2500-12500 GCA_015478945.1 Trachelipus rathkii
CTTGGTGAACAATGACGGGACTCGTCCGACTGTATTTCAGATGGATGATAAACATCATCCAGGTCATTGGCGCATCCATACATGCAGACGTACTAAAGTTACCACATGCTTCTTCGGGAATATCGACCGCAAAAACTTGTTGCTACCAGATGATATAGAAAGGCACTATACAGCTCAATGGAGTGCACATGAATTTTGTCATTCCTAAGGAATATGCAAAAATAGGGATTCATGGATTGCACCAAAACGGGATGTGATACAGCAAACCCGAGAATATATATGTAATCAGCACCTCCGAATTACTTACTATATATGGGTTACAAGTCCATCCAAGAAAAATTTCACCTTTGCTGACCAGCAAGTTTTCTTTGCTCTGAATGGATGACTGAACATTGAAATAAATCCATTCAATGAATAGGGAAGGACACTGGCCGAATATTCCTGGTACTCGGCCGGAATACTTTAGCCGAATATTCGTTTTTTCACCATTCACATCCTTTAAGAGATATATACATATATTCATATAGAAAAATATACAGATATTTATATATATATATACGAAATAAATAAATTGCATACTGCGCGCAATTTGTTACAGCATAGAACATGTTATATTGTTAAGTATATAGTATATATATATATATATATAGAAGATATATAAAAGATATATATATATATATTGTTATTATATATATATATATATATATTATTGCTGCTATTATATTATTATTATTATATGTATATATATATATACCATAATATATATATATATATGTTGCTATTATATTGGCTGGCTATTATTACATACATATATTAAAGAAGAAGAACATACATATTACTATTATTATTATGTTGTTGTTGTATTAACAATATATATATATATATATATACAATTATTATATACTATAAAATTTATAAATACATTAAGAAAATAAAGATCCTTTAACTTCGCATCTTAATATGGTTGATGCCTAGATCTTATCAGTTTAATAACGAAGACTATAATCATTACTCATTATTGGAATAACTTTACACTGATTGAGCTTTGACCTTTAGGTTAATTAATGTCAAAATAACCAAGTTGCACAAATGAAGTAAATTTTAATAAAAGAATAAATAGTAAGTAATTAGGTAATTTCATATGTGTTATTTTAAAATGTAGCTACCTAGATCAAGTCCTTCTGATTCGTCTCTATGAACTTCTAAACAGTAACACTTTTTCGATCCTCTGACAAGTTTAAAAGACGTTCCAAATACATAGTCCTAATTCCATTTCTTCCAAATTCATGCTACTTACTTTCTCCATTTCTTCCAAATCTCTGCGGTCTGTATAAAGGAAAATGATGGGCATGTTGTTAAAGTATATATATATATATATATATATATATATATATATATATATATATATATAAGTAGTGTATATATATTGCTAAGGTTGTTATGGCTATTATTATTATTGTTATTATTAAGAAAGATATATATATATATATAGTTGTTATTATATATTATATATATATATATATATATATATATATATATATATATATATATATATGCATAAGGTTATATATATATATATATTACATAGTGGTTATAAGAGCATATATATATATATGGTATACATATATATATATATATATATATATATAAGGCTGGCTATTAGCTAGTTGTTGAAGTGGAGAACTGTAGAAACATGTTTTTTGTTCTCACATAGGTTATATTAAAGACATATATATGTATATCTTCTGTATATAAAGAAAAGTGGGGATATATATATATATATATATATATATATATATATATATATATATATATATATATATATATATATATACTGGTATGGTATATATTTTAGTGATGCACCTATACCATGTTATCAGTATCAGTGCTATCCATCGATTTTTGATGTGTCAGTATCAGTTTCAGTAATTTTGAGTACAGTTGATGAACAAGTCACTACATATGGCCTCAATATTGAGATTATAATCTATTGCCCAAAAACTTATCTGTGAGGAACCAGGATATGCCATGAAAATTCTGGCTAATAGTAAAGGGGAAGGACCTCCCGAGAACACTACAGGATCAAGATTGTGTTGCTCAAATAGCTAAAGAAATTACTCTTCCTTCAAATATCTGTACCTTGATATCTGTTAGTAAAGATGACTCCATATGGACCCAAATTCTACACTGCTGTTTACTCCACATCACATAACTTTTATAATGGATTACGCTATATTACAGTACTCTAAGGATTCTGTAATCAATTTGCATCAATATAATATCTTTAAAGTACTATATAAGTAAAACAGGGATATTCTTCAGGCACAATATTCATACTTGTCAAGAAAGAAATTACCCAAGTCATACTAACATCGTTGAACTAAAAGACCTCAAAATACGTATGCTGAATGGACTCCAGATAACCTAAGAGTAAGCTTTCTTTAACTAAATTTTTAATACAAAATTAATTTTTTTTAAACTTTAAAACCAATTATTTATAAAATATTTGACCAGATATATTTTAAAAACCTCTAAACTAAAGATAATCTAAAGGATTCAACCCGCTGATTTGAAGTAAGTGAAGACATTAAATCACTAAAATAATGAAATAAGAAGCTAGTGTTATAAATCATAGGCCGAGGATTATGAGAAGTACAATAATATTCAACATTTCTTTCTTTTAGTCGCCTATATGCCTCCTTTTGGAAAATTTGAATAAAGTGGATCTTCCACTGTTGATAGTACTTATTACAAAGAAAAAAGCTTCCTCTGGCAAGTTCTGGAGGTAAATTTAAATACAATTGTAATTAAAATATAATATAAATTCCTGAAAACAATGTTAATCCAAATACACCTTCTAATATCTTAGTTAAAAATAAAATCTTTTCCTTTTTTTTTTTCTAAGACCCCGTTTATTTAGATCTTCCACATAGACCAGGGTCAGGAGCCTGTTTAAATTATCCACTAGAAAATCGGGGCCAGGAGCCCATTTAAATCTTCCACTAAAACCAGAGCCAGGAGCCCGTTTATATAATCCACTACAAACTTGGGTCAAGAACCACCATTCAGTTCCTCTCACTAGGACCAGGGTAATCTTCATTCTTTCACCTTTATCTTGTAGCTGGCTCTCTTAATGACAACACATCTGTACTTAAAAGCGACATAGAATTTTAAAGAGATTCATAAATAAAATAAAAAATACATACTGTATATACTGTACTTATGTTTAGTTCGTTAAACTATATAATATAAAAAAAAAACAAAGGTATTGTAGAGTTAAATAAAGACTCATTTAGTTATAGGCTGTATATAAAGTTGAGCTTTGCTCTTTAATATAAACTAATTAAAATGTTTTTTTTATTTGAGTGTTGAGTAGGAGTAATTGACTGTTTGCGGCTGTCTGCGTAGTGCCTGAGTGAGTGAAAGTTTGGTTGTGACTAATATAACTAAATATAAAGAAAATATATATATAAATAATATATGCTAAATTAAGTTTTTTATATATACAAAAGAAATATAAAATTAGTTCTTCATCATCTTTTAAAAACCCTTCTAAAAATACCTTTGGGTCAATTACAATAGCTTCTATTATATACTTATAAGGTAAATAGCTTTATTTATTCCATTGCTTTTTGACTTATGGCTTTTGTGCCTAATTTTGTTTGATTTTTTTTGTTTCTTCATCTGCATGTTCTAACCCCTATTATTTTTTTCATGTGCGATTATTTCGCTTGCATCATGCTTCTTAACCTGTGTGCTTGAGCTCCTATACTGATTAGAAGCATATTACAGATTGAGGAGGGAAGCCTTACATGCATTCAAACACTGGGGGTAATATTGCTCTACCTAGCATTGAGCTAGATACAGACCTTCAACACCTGTAAGTGTTCACAAATCTAACTTCAAATTTTACTTCCTTTCAATATAGCTATATATTACAAAGAATGTAAACCAAATAGATAAATTATTATTGGGTTACTTTAGCAATATATATAACCTAGATGTCAGTAAATCATATAGCTAAATTTTAAACATTAAATAATAATAATAGGCCCCTATATCATGACTGCATCATACATCTTGACAAATTGGGAAATTATAAATTTTTAATATCCCATTATTACTTTCTAGTCAAAGTTCGGCATTAAAAATTTTCAGTTTGACATCCCTCTACATAAATTTAAGATACTACAACTGCTGCTTCTATTACTACTAACTACTACTACTACTACTAATAATAATAATAATAATAATAATAATAATAATAATAATAATAATAATAATAATAATAATAATAATAATAATAAATACTTACTTTATTTATTGATATTCTACATGCTTTGAAGAAATTTTCTTCGCTTTCTGAACAAATAACAAGTCTCTTCTTTAATAGTAGTCACTTATGTTAATTAATGTTTTGTTATTGAAATTATTTTTCTAGATTTTTATATATATATATATAATACTATATACTACCTAAAAGCATTCTTTTATGATACTATAATATGTATTATGTTTTATATTACACATATATAATCTTATATATATATATATATATATATATATATATGATATTACCGTATATATATATATATATATATATATTATAGCTATATTATATATATATATATATATATACTATATTATATATTATTATATATATTATATATATATACTATATTATTATATATATATATATATATATATATATATATATATATCTATATATATCCTATTATATATATATATATATATAATATATATATATATATTATATATATTATATATATATATATATATTATATATATTATATATATATATATATATTATATTATATATATATATATATATATATATATTATTATATATATACTATACTTTACTTTTTACTTCCTCACCACCTGGCCACCCTACTTTTAGAGCTGCCACACCTCACTCAGGTATCCCACCACCGCTGCTGGCCTCCACAGATCATTCAGGGCAAAAATTTCCCAGATTTCTCTGAAATGTTGGTTAAAGGGACAATTTAGTAGGAAATGTGACACAGTTTCCGGAGCCCAGTTGCATCTTGTGAAGATGTTTGAGGTGGTTTGGTTAAGGTTGAACCTATATTTGTAATATTGCAAGTTTCGGTTGTGGCCACATCTTAGTTTGGCAAAATATGACTGAATGGTTATTGAAAGAGAGATACTATTTCTGATGGATGAGTATTTAGTATATTATTTGGTGGCCAGTTTCTTAAATAATTTTGAGTTCAGTGTGTGTATTTGTTTAGTGTATGAGATGTTGTTTGTATAATAGTGCCAGAGAGGATGGTGGTTACTTTAACCTGTGATTAATGGGGTTAGAAAGTGCAGTTTACCGTGGGTGTTCTGGTGTTTGTGTAGAACTGAGTGCCTATCATTTCTAAGTGTTTGTCTATGGGTAGTATTTTTGTTCTTTCATGTAGTTGTTGTTGTTGGGGTGTTGTAGATGTGCATCCTGTTATAATACTGATTGCTTTGTTTTGAGTTGTTTGTAGTTCTCTTGTTACCCTTGGTTAAGAACGGGTGCCACATTGGTGAGGTGTAGTTTAGTGTTGGTTGGATGTATTGTTTGTAGTGGTGAATATCTGTTTATTATTATTGATGTCAGTGCCAGCTATGGTTCTTAGTATGTTTAGTTTCCTGTTTGTTGATGCTGCTATGTTTTCTATGTGTTTTGTGAAAGTCAGTGTGTCCAATTGTAACGGCGAGTGGAGGGTATAGAGTAAGATAGAAATGCTGGAGAGATAATTAAAGAGAATGTTTATCGCACTAGTATTCAGAGACTCCAATGCCTTTAATATAATTAAAAGTATAAATTATTAATAAAAGAATAGAAGAGAAAGTGGTTTCTGCACTTCCTTACCTACATTCAGCATCTGAAGTTGAGAAGGTTAACTGGGGAGATCTGTGATCAGGACATACACCAGAGCAGTCAGGCATTCTCCTGATGAGGGTGTACCGGGGACCCCAATGTCCTTTGTTTCGCTTCAGCTGTGTAGTTTAATCTCTTTGCTTGTTTTGGTGAATCTTTTCGGTAGGAGTAATCCTTTCGATAACATCAAATAACCCAAAGATAATTAATAAACAAAGGGGGGATAAAGAAAAGATGAGCGATATGGAAATAACAGTGACTACAAACTGTGTAGTACTATGGTTAGGTCTAATCGACCTTCGATGAGGGATATAGGTTTACTCGTTAAGATGATTTATTATAGGTCCAACTGAAGACTGAAGAAGTGAAGAACTGGTTCAAGTCGAAATTACCATAATAACAGAATTATGCCTAATACTGAACTGCGTGGTGATGCAATCAATCATCAATAAATAATTGTTGCTTATAGTAGTTTTAAAAAATGAATAATTTTTGTTTTAATTAAATATTTAATTGCGTTAATGCCCAAACAAATGGCTAACAACTCGAGTTCACAAATTGATCAATTTTTACTCTTCAGACTTCTTCTTGACTTGGCATATATAAATTTAGAGTTTTGATTATTAACAAGATAACATACTACACCATACCCAACCTTGATATCACAAAATACATGTAATACATACTGATCAAAATCAATATCAGACTCAGTAAATGTCATTCTAGGAAAGGTTAAGTTTATAACTTTTGTGATATCTTTAGCCACTCTTTCATTAATTCTGGGAGATTTCTTCATCCCATGAAGCATTTTCACTTGACAAATTGAATAATATTTACTCTTTGAACTAGTTCTTAACTTGGTATATATAAATTTAGAGTTTTTGTTATTAACAAGATAATACTACACCATACCCAACCTTGATATCACAAAATACATGTAATACATACTGATCAAAATCAATATCAGACTCAGTAAATGTCATTCTAGGAAAGGTTAAGTTTATAACTTTAGAGAAATCTTTACAGATGATTTTCCACTCTTTCATTAATTTTGGAGAGATTTCTTCATCCCATGAAACATTTTTACTTACCAGATTTTGCTTTAAGAGCTTAAGTTTAAAAGCCAAAGAGCAATAAAACCTACAGGATCAAATATACTTTGAATAGCACTTAAAATCTCCCTTCTAGTTTTACACTTATTATCTAAGTCACTTTCCTTTAAGGATATTAAATCCTCTTTCCCATTCCACCAGTAACCTAGTAGTTTAGTGAAAAGAGATAGTGAGTGAGCAAACCTGCATTTTTAAACATTAACTCTGCTTCAGGAGTTGAGTTAGAAGCCCATTCATAATGAACCATAGGGCTCTAGATAAGTAATAGCAGTTTCAAAATGTGACTTTATGGATTCTACTTTATCATTATTTATCATAAGGTTATCCATATATAACCGATTGGAAAAATAATCACCCAAGTCAGATTGTTTTGACTCCAAAATTGATTTAATTGACTCTTGCAAAAGAAAAGGGCTAGTTTTATTACCAAATGTTACTCTATTATACCTAAGAAACAGTAAATTACTTTTAGTTAAAAGTTTTGATAAGTCCCTAACCCATAACAATTTATTAGCATCTTTGCCATCTTCTGTAGAAAGATGTAGCATTAAAAAAGCTTTTTCTATGTCAGAAATGGTTAAAGTACTTACTGTGTCTTATAAGTACAAACAACATAGGAAGATTAGGCAACAAGGATGGACAGTTATCAATTAGCGTCGGGCGGGGTGACCGGGCCCGCCTCTTTAGGAGGGGTGATTCAGTCCCTCTAAATAAAATAAAAAATAATAAAAAAAAATAAAAATTTTGCTCATCCACGCCCACGCGGTAGTACTACAAGTTTTTAATTTTACATCACCTTTAATTCTAGAAAGTTTTTAATATTTTTAAAAATGTTAGAAATTAGGGTAGCTACAAAATGTCCTTTGAATGTTTTTTGAAAATTTGAGTTTTTTTTAACTTTGTTAATAATGAAAAAATCTTGTTGGAATTTAATTGGTATCTGATTAAGCCAATTAAAGTATGCTTAGCTTTAAACTGGCAAAGTAAATTTTTGATCCAAACAGTATTAGTGGCAAAAAAACGGGGCCTAACTTGGTCTGATTCACCCCGCCGTAAAAATTGATGGAGGGGTGACTCGGACCACCATTGTTTTTCGTATTTTACGTTATTGACATTTTTTTTACGTATATTTCTTTTAAATATAAAAAAGTTTACTTATATTAAGTGAAATTTTTAAAAATAATCGAAATTTTAAATTAAAAAAAACGATCAAAAAAGTGTCAAATTTTTTGAGCGGAGAGGGGTGAATCGGCCACCTTATTTTTTATTCTTATTTTATTTATCATTATTGACTTTTTATTAATTTTTATCCAATTTCTAGTATCAATATTTAATATCTTATCATACCATTACACAATTAAATATCACAATTGAATTTTATACGGTAAAAGACGAATTTAAACAAATGGTCCCGAGTCACCCCTCAATGGTGGTCGCTTCACCCCTCACGGTCAGGCTGACTCAGCGTTATTCAAGATTTAATAACACTTTTATTATTAGATTACATTATTATTTTTTTGTGTGCTTTATACCTACTATAGGTGCATAGTTTACAAAAAAAAAAAAACTTCCAAGAGTGCTTTAGGGGAGAGTCGGGAGACCAAGTTATGCCTAAGGTGGGTCCGAGTCACCCCGCCCGACGCTACATCATTTAAAGCTTTATCATCTTCATATTTTTTACCAGATGGATCTACCACATTCTAATTTTTTAATAGTTTGAACATTTTCTAATTACCACAGTGAGGAGAAAATATCTTTTTATGTCTATTTTATCCATAGGTATCTCATAAAAGATCCCTTCTTATTGTAAATCAAAAATAATTTTAATAATCATTTAATAAATTACTACTGTTTTAATTTCTTACAAGAGAATTAAGCCTGCCGTAATCAAAATTAAGAATTAAATCATTTATATATATCACGATTAGGTTTCCTAGGAATCTCTAATGATATAAAGTACTTTCTTTTACTTAGTGGAACAGTGTCTTTAAATTTTTTTATTAATTCTTCTCATTAATGGTAAAATTTTCATCTTTAAATAATCCTGTTATTTTCCAACTACTTTATATTGACCCTATATCTTCTCAGCCAGATTTTTATCATTTCTTGATAGCAGCTTGCAACAACATTCTGTAATTATATTTAAGGTAGCATTAATTAATTTTAATATTTCTAAATTTATATTCTTTATTACACTTCATGGTCAGAGTCATTCCTTAAACTACTTTAAAATCAGTTACTACTTTGCTAATTTAAAGCCATTACGTTCAAAGAAAGTAACTATTTTTGATACTTCTTATTTTAAAAGTTACTGGGATTTTATCTACTAGAGCTTTAATAGGATATTCAACACCTTAATAAAAAAAAATTCATTTACATTCTAAACCTGGCTTTGAAGATTGGACCATAAAACTATTAATTCTTAAGATTTCCTCAATTTCTGAAAATGGTTGGAATCTTCGTACACCTTAAACAATGTAATTTCCTACTTGCAGAGTCTGAGTATTCTAATTTTTTTTCAATCACAAATCTGTTTACAATAGCAAATGTAATGATGGAAGGATTAAATTACCTCCAATAGAAGTAATATTATACCCTACACTAGTTTTATTATTGCCTTTGCCATTATCTTTTAATTTGGTATCTTAAATTTTATTTTTACCTTCTGATGATTGTTTTAAGCAAAGAAAATATAAATGATTTCTTTTACCACAATTTTTACACGAATCAATATACCATACAACAGTTCTCATCATGATTTTTACCAGTAGCTACATCTTTTACAAAAAAAAAACAATTCTTTTATATGTTTCCATTTATCTTAGTAAGTGGTACTGTATACTTAGAACACCTAGAAATAATATAACCATTTTGAGAACATAATTTGCATGTCATAATAATAGAAGTCATAACTACTGAGGGTTTAGAAATTTTACCTGAACTTGCATCATTCTCTTGTTGACATTTTTTTTACATTTTTATTATTTAA
>JABUQX010099972.1:15000-27504 GCA_015478945.1 Trachelipus rathkii
ATATTTATATATATATATATATATATATATATTATATATAATATATATATATATATTTTATATATATAATATATATATTATATATAGGCATAATTCCAGAAAAGGGCAGGAGATATTATCTCGAAAAGTATGACACTTAAAGAAAACCACTACATAATTTGGAATCAGCGTATAAAGCTTATTACAGTGTAATTTTTTTTTTATATATTTATACGGAATATATGTAAAGTCATTTTATTTTTTAAAACTAACGAACACCTAGAAGTAGACAGCACTGATATCAGGAGTCGGGGTCTCTCGGCCTCTAGGTGGACACGGGCTGTCCCATCGCCGTCGGCTCGAGCCGCCTAAAAATTGAAGTTCAAAGAAAATATATTTCCATTAGGGGGCTCGAGCCCGATGGGGGACAGAGGGGGGGACGAGTCCCCCCCGTCGTCCACGGAAGGCCGAGAGGACCCGACTCCTGATATCAGTGCGGTTAACTAGGGGTGTTTCGTTAGTTTAACAATAAATGACTTTAACATAAGCCTTTATATATATTATAAAAACTTAGATTTTTAGAATTATCGGCTGATTCCAAATATGTAATTTGGTTTTCTGTAAGTGTCAATACTTTTCGAGATATTCTCCTGGCCTTTCTGAATTATGCATAAATAAATATTGAAATCATATATACTATATAATATATTATATATATATCTATATATATATATACTATTATATATATATATATTATTATTATATATTATATATATATATATATATATATATATAATATATATATATATATTTATATATATTAGGGATGTGCCGATAGTATCAGTAAGTATTCGGTATTCGGCTATTCGGCAAAATGGCCGAATTCTTCGCTAATTCGTTTCTGTTGCTAATTTTGAGCTTTTATAAACATAAGTTTCGTTAAATACTTTAAGCTTTAATCACAAAGTAAATTGGAAATTTTTAGGACCTTATTTTCAAAATAAACACATATAGCCAATTTTGTAGTCAAATGGCGAAAATCTTTGTCTTTGTCAGAATCCTATAAGGGCCTTTTGACATTTTTCAATATTCTAAAAAATAAAATTCATTTAGTGATACGGGATAATGGACCAAACTTGGCAGCATAATTAATTCAAGACGTTTCTTACATGCTAGAACAGAACTTATGAATGCTTAAAAGATTGTTTTGAACAAAAGTTCCCCTATCCATATACGCTGCTGAATGCAATCAGAAAATGTTGACTGATTTTGCAGTGGCAAAATTATTGCCATATAACTTGGCATTTTCAAAGATCACAAAAAACAGCCATTAAACGTGAAGTAACAGTCGCCCATGTGATCCCTTCCATTTAGCATAAATCTATTTTAAATAAGGCAATTAAAAGCAAAGCTTCAGTGGAATAATTACCCTCGTTGAAGAGTTAAGAATCAGAAGAAAAAGACTTTCTAAGTTTCTATGTGATAACTCTTTTGTGTGTAGCTACTTTCTAGATCTGCGATTCAAGCTAATTTTTCAACATCAGGGTTCACACTGAAATTTTGAATTTGATTTCCCTGACTTTCCCTGACCTTCCCTGACCAACATTTGCAAAATTTTCCCTGACAGGGTGTTCGTTACTTATTGGCGTATAAAATATCTATCAATCATTATTGCAGCCTATCAAAATACACAAATACATTAAAATTTATTAAAATTTACTTGTAGAAACTGTTCATCATCATGGATGAATTTAAAAAAATTATTTTCATTTTTTTTAGTATTAGCCTATACCTTCCTCATAGCCTCCAGCGCACTCCTTTTTTATTTTTTTCCAAAGTAAACGTTTTAATTTATACAAAAAGGGAAATAATTAAAGCTTAACATTGAATGAGCTAGGTGACTAACGTCCACGTGCTCACAAAAAGTTCTAATAAATGGGGAGATTTAGGTTACTTTTTCTTCTCAAGCATCTGAAATTTTGATTTTAATGCGTCTTCTTCTGTCAAAGCTTTCCGTTTTAACATCTTTCTCTGCCTCTTCAGTATAGATCTGTATGAATAATTTTCTTTTTTCAACCTTTTATTCTCCTTCTTCTTCTTCTTGGTTCTGTTTTGACTCTTTTGAGCTGTTCTTCATATCTCCTAGGGCGCTCTTACATTTGTCAACATTTATTGAGTAATAGGAACTTTATGAATACTTTCACGAGATCTTTTATGCAATTGTGCACTGTTTTTGAGAAATCAGACTATGTTCTTTCAGATTCTCCATTAAAATTAATTTTTTTAGAAAACCCTCCTTCCACTGTCGGCATTTCCATGCGAAAATATCAGTCCTACTTTAATAATTTGCCACAATTCCATAACATTGATTCCCAGGTAACTATAGAAGAAAAAAAACTCAGTCTCTTAGAAGACAATCCCATCCACAAATAGTTTTTGAATTTTAATTATACTGGCAAAGTAGAGTGTATTGTGCCTTTTGCTTTCTTAGATATAGGGAGCAGGTCATAAGTTAAATCACATATTTAACATTCATCCGGCCCCTTTTAAAATTTGAAGCTACCGCACTACCTGGAACATTATTTAAATGTTCCCTATATCTGCACACAAGTTTAAAGACATTTCATCATCACCTTTAATGCCCATACTATTTCAGTGATCCTGTAACATCATCTTTAATGCAAAAAGATGAACTGATTGATTAACTGATTTTTGGTTAGTTATTAATAGAAACTCAGGGTCAATTTACAATCGGTTGAGTATGATTAGAAGTTGATGAAATGGCATAATTTTCAGTGAACACACTTTCACTAATATTTGTATTATTAGAACCGTAACGAAAAAGTTTTTTCAATGATGGTTGGTCCTGCTGAGTTTGATTAAATTCAAATGAGTCCCTCTTGGATGTGAAACTTCGGCTTGGCGGCCATGTTAGATAGATCAAAGTTCTTTTTACATACTTTACAGTAATCCTGGAACTATCAGGTCCTTTACCCGCAACCACATGAATAACTGTGGGTTAGTTTACGTCCAACCACTGGTCGTTAAGTTAGTTTAGTCGGTCTTGAAATCATTTTTAATATAAATAAATAATAAATACATTCAACTGCACAAAAATCCAAAATCACTTTTTCAAACCTATAAAAAAAAAAAAAACACTTAAAACGTATAAATCCTAAAAAGAAAAAAGATATAACATGATTAACTCATAAGTCCATAGCAGTCCCCTAAAACACATCCATACATCAACCACCTTCAATCAAAAGGATGAATTTGGAACACTTCTCAGAACGAAAAGAAAGAATAGTAGGCTAATAGTGAACTAAAAATAGAAAGAAACAGGATAGAAGTAGCTATTTATGGAATGTCATTCCTCGCCCAACCTTTTCATTCACTTATCAAATACATCTTATTCCACAATTATACAGTCCAAAAAAAATATATCAAAATATGCAACTTGGTCCATGGATCATTCTTCATATGTTTTGAAATTTTTTAAAATTTCCCTGACTTTTTGGAATTTCCCTGACTTTTTTCCCTGACTTTCAGCAATATCTTAAAACGTTTCCCTGACTTTCCCTGACCATTTTTTTTTTCCCTGACTTTCTGACTTTCCTGACTTTCCAGAAAGTGTGAACCCTGAACATGTAATCAGATGAATCAGTAAAAATATGGTCGTTGAGGTATGGAAAGAAATGCATGAAAATTTAGCTCCTGAATCTTCTGCTGACGAGGATTACGTAGTGGGGAAAGTGAAGCTTAATTTTTTCCATTTTCCTTTCTTTAATGGATTTTTTTAAAGAAATTATGGCATCAAAATCGTTCATACAGAAAAGGAAGTGAGAGGGAAAAAGAAAGTCCCATTCTTCTGACGATCTGTGATTATTGTACATAAAAGTAAAAGGCTACATACGGAATTAACATCAAGAAAATAAACAAATATATAAGTTTGCCTACTTTGACCAGTGGAGACAATGATATTCCCTTCAATTCTGGTATTCATTTAATAGTTTTATGGAATTTGAAAAAACTAGCATAAAATACAATTTTTCTTACCGTCATCAATCGAAAGTGAAAGAATATTTAGAACAGGAGGGAATTTTTATGAAGCCACAAGAAATAGGTTATCCTCCTGAATATGGAGAACTGCTAATGTTCTTGTCATTTTAACCTTAGAGCTTTTCAAATGAAGTTTAGTTTAATATCGTTTAACTACGAAACTTTTAAACTTTTCATTTATTATTTTTAATATGTGGAATGGTTTGCTATAGGTAAGAATTATGTTTTTATTTACTTTTTGTTTTATTACTTTGTATATAACCTGGTAAACATGAATTTTCTTGGACGGGGTTTTGAAATTGATTATTGATGTGCTGATTCCAAAAATGAAATCGGTTTTCATATCACATCGCATTTTGTGAGATATTGTGTGTAAACACAGATTTGTAAAATTTTATGATTTTTACCTTTTTCAAGAGGGTCTATCACAATTATTGGGATTATATATATATATATATATATATATATATATATAATATATATATAATTATTATATATATATATATATAATATATATTATATATATTATATATAATATATATATATATATATATATTGGATAATGAAGGGAGAGAAACCAAAATCGGCAATGATATAATACTGTCCTTTGATAATATATGTTAAACTATAATACAACTATGAATAAAGAGTAATATGGGACAACAATGAATGTAATAGAAGGCATGGGTTTAGTTAATGTAACATACCTACGATGGGAGTAACTTTCTCTTCGTAGAAGATCTACTGTGGCATAGCGTCTGGAATATCCCTCATCAAAGCTCCAACAATAGTCGGTCATCATATTGTCCCCCTTGTCCTGGTAACGTCCTTCAATGAACTTTAGATCTTGATGGAAGCGTTCACCCCTGCTCATCACTAACATCGCCTAGGTTATCCGGAATATTTTCTTAGTTAGAATGTAAGTAAGTGCAACTTTATTTTACTCATTCTACATCACTTAAAATGAGAATGAACTGTCTAGCAGTTCCTGTACAATGTTAGTGGTTCTCGGCTTTCCTGTTCCCATAATAATTTATGTGCTACCATTCTGAAAAATGAAAATCCAGCTCGCTTGCCTCTAACCAGTATTGTTGTAGGGCAAAGGCAGCATCACGGAGGTGTCCGATTTGTGGGCCATCAATATCCGCATTTTTCTTCTTGCTCACTCAGAAGAGGACACTTGAGGCATACATAGCGGAAGCCTTCACCATCATGGTCCAGGGCTTCACAAATTGTTTCATCAAACAAGTTTTATGTGTAGTGGAGTAAGATGAATGTTTTCTCTCTGTACAAGTGGTTCACGTACGATGTTTCTGTCACTGGCGTCAAGGTTCCCTCGGTGGCCATTCTCTTTTGGTCCAGTTATCCTTTGCCGCCGGCTGTCCAATAGCACAGGAAGCAGGTATATTTTGGTGAAACCTGCTTGCTGACTGAAGCAAAATGTTTACCAATTTTGAGGTTGATGCATATTTCCATCCATGTACCAGACATTGTAGCCTCTCCAACTGTTTTGATTTTTTGCATACTCCTCTCTCATACGTACCGAGTACCCTACTGGAACCGAAGCATACCTGTTTGCCGTTGTGTAACAACACACACTTTAACTGCTCTTGAGGTGTCATAAACAGTCGGCCAGCTCACCTGCATCGTAATGCTGGTGAGTCCATACGCGAGTAGTAGGCCTGCAGCTCACTGCAATTACACAAGTTACCAATCTGACTGGAAGGCGCTCCGCAGCTCTGCTTTCTCTGTATGCATAAAATGTTTTACTTGTTGCCATGGTCCAGTAGTCCTTTTTCATGCAACCTCGAGCCAACAACTCAGGACAACTTTGGCAAATGCAATCTCATACAAGATCGTTCAGTTCACCCTCGGGTGAACAATGACGGCCCCCATTTCAGATTGATGATAGAACCATCATCGCAGATCATTGACATCCATAGCATGTAGAGTCACTAAAGTTACCCACATGCCTCCCGAATATCGACCGCAGTAAACTTGCTGCGACTGTAGATATATGCGGAAGGTAACGTCTATACAGCTACGTAGTGCGCACATGAATTTTGTCATTCCTAGGGAATATGCAAAAATAGGGATCATGAGATTGCACGAAAACGGGATGTGATACAGCAAATTCGAGAATATATATATGGAATCAGCACTCCAAATTACTATATATCTGCTACAAAAGTCATCCAAGAAAAATTTCAACCTTTTTTTTTTTTTACGACCAGGGTAAGTTTTCTTTATTTTTCCCTAATGGATAACCGAACTTTGAAATAACTTATTCGGCCGAATAGCGAAGTGATTATTCGGCCGAATATTCTCGTATTCGGCCGATACTTTTTAGGCCGAATATTTCCGGTATTCTGTATCGGCTTTTTTTCACTATTCGGCAAACATCCCTAATATATATATATATATTATATATAATAATATACTATATTATATATATATATATATATATATATAATATTATAATATATATATATATATAAATATATATATAGAAAAATTCAGTTTCTAAAATTTCTTAGAATTTATGTCAAAGTAAACTATGGTTTCCTAATATATTTTGTGGGCTATATTTTTTAAATTTTGTCGCTTATTTCAGAATGTGCGAAAACATGGCGGCCTTACTATAACAAAATCCTATGGGAGTTTTAACATATTTGCGACGCTGTTAACTTTTTTTCCCTAAAGAGAGCGACAATTTTTTCGTTTTTCACTATTCTTCATTATTATTTTTTTTAGAGTCGACTCCTGTGATTTTTTATAAAAATCGTAGGTGGACAACCTCTGGTAACAATTACATACTTTCCTCTTACTTTTTGTAATTTAATTCTTTCTTATACTTTCACAAACCTTTTTATATACTATGAAACAAAATTCGGTATTACTGTAGACAGCGACCCACAACTTTTGAGACAGAAAATTTTCTAAGTTCAAAAAATTTCTAAGTTTAGAAGAGTAAGTTAAGTCAAGTTTTTAAAGAAAATTCTTTAGTGGCAAAGCTTCTGGAATTAAGTCAAAATCACGTATAAACAATATTCCTAATAAGCCTACAATACCTTAAGATTGTTGAACTTAAAAAAATTTTTTTTGAACTTAGAAATTTTCTGTCTCAAAATGTGTGGGTCGCTGTCTACAGTTTTAGAAACAAAATCTGGCAAGATTATGAAAAATATAATAAAATCATTTTTACGAAAGTTTTAAATAAATTTTTAAAAATAGGAAACAAATTGTGTTAGTTTGACACTTCAGATTTTAAACTTACTGACATTTCGTAATTCTAGATTTCATTTTCCTTTCAACATTCCCATATTTCCCAAATGAGAATAAGCATGCGGTACTAATTACCCCTATTACCGAAGTCAGAAGTTCAACCTAATTTAAGTTTAGGTTACCTTTAATTGGCCCATATTGTATACACAGACCGCAATCCAGGTTTAAAACCACCAAACAAGTGGGCAGCCTAAATGCTATTAGTTAGGCTTTAAAAATTTTAAATCTACTAAATCTTATAATTTTACTAAGTATAGTCTATTTCGCGGAATAAACGTTAGGCTTACCCTAAAGGGTAAGTCCAATTGTGGGTAAAGTCCAAATAGAAACTGCTACACTTCAGGACTTGATTATTTAAAAATACTTGCGTATATAGCAAATTTGGGTTTATAGTTCTCAATTGCAATACACAACTTTAGCTTTTAAGCAATTACAGCAACACAGACATAAAGGGTAAAGGATGGGCGTGGTAAAGCCTTAACATCGGCACCACTTAATCCAATTTGTAGCAAAGCAACACAAATGTAACTCTTAACGTCTGAGTGGCGACGAAGCTTTGAAGTTAATACAGAATAGCTCACATTCCTTCTCGCTCCAACCCAGACTCGAACCTGGGGCCCCCTCGCTTGCTAGGCGAGTGCTCTACCACTCGAGGACTAGGGCGACATTTCCCTGCACATAGAAAATTTAACTCTTAATAAAAATACATAAAGGTTTGTAGTCTTTGCGTCGCCAATCGTAATTAGTCGAGAATTTTGTAGGCAGGGTTGGCGATTTTTTTGATTTTTTTTTTAAAAAAATCAATTTTTTGATTTGGTTTGATTTTAATTAATTTTTTTTATTTTTTTTAATTTTTTCAGATTCATGACGTTATGCAAATATATATATATATATATATATATATATATATATATTATATTATATATATATAATATATATATATATATTATCTATATATTATATATATATATACAAACCTATATAAAAAATATTAGAAATACTATATTAATTACGCATATTATAAAAATTTTATAAAATAGATTTCAAAAAAGAAAAAAAAGAAACCAAGTTTTTAAAGGAAAAAAAGGGAAACGCCCAAAAAAAATAATCCATTTAGGTGTCGCCATTCAACCTAAAATTAAGAATTAAGAATATATTTAATATAATTTAATGTCATTAATGAATGTAATTCCAGAAGAATTGGATTTATACATGCATACATTATTATAAAGTGTCTTAGCATTCTCCTTTGGATCGCATGAGGCCTTTATGTCCTATGAATAAAAAGATGATTAAATAGGCAGTAGAATTTCATCTTTTTTAGGATTTTGGAGAAATAATATTTTCTTAGAAAAACAATGCTGCTGCTTTATCTTCAACCAATAGAGTTGGGCTTTCTGACGAAAATATTTTGTAATGGAGTTCCTAATGAATTTGAATATTTTGAGTTACCTTATAAAGCTTATGCACATTTGAGTAATCTTTAAAAGGTAATAACAAAGACTGAGTAACAACCAAAGATGGGTGACATTGTAAAGTCTTTTCCTTATTGGACCTCAGACAAACATTTAAGTTTTTTACTATAGGCCGTTGAGATTGATGCTAGTAGAATCCAAGAGGGCCCTAAAGCCATAATGGTAATTTGAAATAAAAGTGAGGTTGTAACACCTCTGGTAATCAGATATGCTGGGTTTTCAGCAGAATTGATGATGTAAGCATAAGAAATAGATACCTTGTACTCTTGTCACTTGTTTTTTTTTTGTATTTGGTAAAAAAACTTTTTAATATTATTGTTTACAAAATATTTTTATTTTTTGCTCTTCCGACAGGAGCCATGAAAAAACAATTTGGGCATCTACAAACACCTTTATACTTTTGAACTGAAACTTATTAATTCTAACTAATCTTGATTTGGATACACTTAAAAAATAAAAAAACACAATATAACAACTCTAAAGAGGGCAAAGCCCAAGAATTGAGGGGGGGCACCTTGGCCTTTGATATATTAAAATTTGAACCTTGGACAATATATAACTGCTTTAACCATAACATGACGTTGAATTGCATCACAGAATTTGAAATAAATAGTTTTTGGAAGAAAGTTGAGAAAGCCAACTTTCAATTCAATATTAGGTAACTTATTTAAATCTAAACACTAAAGGCTTTCTCGACCTTTTTAAGCTCGCTACCTCGAACCCCAAAACCAGCCAACCCAAAACGCTAAGTTAGTACCTCGCGACCCCCTAATTACCCTATATATATATATATATATATAATATATCTATATTATATATATATATATATATATATATATTATATATATATACTATAATATATATATATATATATAATATATATAATATTCTTAATAAAAGATTCTATGGATGCATTAAGTATATTGTTTTTTTATTTTAATCAAGTATTACTTTTTATAAATAACAACTGTTGTAACTTTGATTTATAATTTTCCATTAATTAAGCTTGTTTATCGTACATTAATATTTTGTTTTTGTGCCCACCGGCGACCCCGTATATTGATCGCGCCCTTGGGGGTCTCGACCCGGTTGAGAACATGATCCCAGACAAAGAAACTAAAACTCAAAGGGACCTTTTTTCATTCGAAATTGAAGACGCGCAATTTTATAAATTTCTAATTAATAATCGACCTCTTAAGTTATGGAAAGATATTTAAAGGGTCAAAACCTGGCAAAAACTGATAAAGCAATCTTTTCGTATTTTGGCATCGCAATTAATCAAAATTCTGCCAGTTTAACTTATCTTGATAGGAGGACTTGAAAAGATATCCAAGAACTTATCTTCTGCTCCTGATGCTGACTATTCTACCTTTCTTCAATAATAGCTCTTATAGAGTCCCAACTTCTAAGATGGAAAACACCATCTTTCATTCTTTTGTTGCATTCATGAAAAAGTTCCTTTAAATGCTGTGGATCCATTGTGCACTAATAATTAAATATCAAACAAAAAAATTATTCAATAGAATCTGAGTATATGCATCTCATCATTAAACTGAGCATGATGCTTGATGATACTAATTGAGGATGAAAAGGTGAGGAATGTGGAACCAAAACAATGATTGGTACTGATAAAATTTTCATTACCCATTACTTTTTCAAAAAAAAAAAGCAAGCGATTGAGGTCTCGATAGATTTTGAATTAAGGGTGGCGCCAACTTTTGCTTCACGCTAAGCCCAATTATTCACCCCCCTAAAAGTGACATAAAAGTCTAACTTTTTCAGCCGATTTTGCCATATAAACACGAAAACTGTAAGCTTTTTTTACCTCTAAAACGTCGTATTCGACTGTTTTTCTGTGTCTGTGGTCATTTGTTTTGGTATTTTCAAAATTTTTGAAAAATCTATGTTTTTGACACATGTCGAAACTCCTCCTAACTATTTTTCGAAATGATTTCAAACTTGAAAAATACAAAGATTGGACTCTTATCTAAAAAGTGTAGCAACGGAATTTTGATATCTGGACCCCATATCTGACGCATGTTGAATTTTCATATCACTATTTTTTGCGTTTTTGAATTGAATATTTGGGGTTTTTTTTCTGTTATATTCGATCTGCATAAATTTTCTGGAACCTTTTGTAGTCCGGGGAAAGAAAATGCACATTCTTTACTTAGATAATTTCTTTGTATATGCCGTAGTTTTTTGGGGATTTTTTTCTTGGAACAAATTTTCAAAAAAAATTGGGAAATTTTTTTACAAATTTTCTTTTGAGTATACAACACAATTATCTAAGTAAAAAAGGTGGATCTCGCCCTTTACAAGCCCTGAAATTTGATGTTGATCGGATAAATAGAAAAAAATAAATATCATATTCACCTTTTCAGCACTTGCAATTTTGAAAAAAGTGAAATATTGATTTTTGTCAACAAAGATTTTCAAAAATTGAAATACCGAAAAACAATGACTACAGCCAGCAGACAAACACTCGAATACGACTTGTTTTAGAGGTAAAAAAAGCTACAGTTTGGTGTTTATATGGTCAAAATCGGCTGAAAATTACGAATTTTTTTGTAAATTCTTAAGAAGGTGAAAATTGGGCCTCAGCAGAAGCCAATAATTGGATCCTCCCTTAGATCTAACTTAATTGAAGGAAGGCTTGCTTTATATCAGATAGCATAACAAACTGATTTGTTCTGAACCGGAATAAATGTCATAATAAGGAATACATAAGATCTGGTCCACTATAAGCTGCCTCATTTAGAGATGGAAAAGAGTTAGTTTTAAAGGAACAGTTAAACACAGGCCTGACCTTTGTTGATACTTGTTCATCAGTTTTTATAACCACTGTCTGATGACATATAGGTTAAAAGTCTTGAATTGATAACAGTGATAATATTTGAAATAGCTGTTACCAGTTGAAAGTAAGTTAAGGTTGCTTTACCTATAGTTTTATAGAGACACATCCCTTAACTGTTCGTATCATTCTCTCCAAAACTGATCCCACCCAACTGGAATAGATTGGGATCTTGTAATGTTTGATGTTATTAATTCGCATATGTTCGGAGAACATATCTGAAGACAAAGATTCTAACAGTATATTTCCACCTTGTTTAAAATTCCTAGCATTATCTGAGTACAAACTGGAAGGTATGCCATATATATTTGTGAAACGTTGGAATGAAAGTAAAAATGATTTAGTGGACATATCTGGAAGGACATAAACATGAATAGCTCTGATGTTAAGGCAGGTGTAAATTAATAGATTCTTGAAGTTCCTTATTAATCTTTACAAAGAGATGTCCTGTAAAGTCTTCACCAGTATGCTCAAAGGGAACCACAAAAATAATCTATGATGAGGAAGATTAGTCATTTTTGGATATTTAAAGGGAATACTGTTAATTTTTTTTTGCAAATGATGCATTCTGACAAAACATTCTTTACAGTCTTCCTAGTCAAGTTAATCCAGAAACCATGAGATCTGATGAAGTCTATAGTGGTTTTGAACACCCAAGTGTTGACACCTAGAATGAAAATCTCTTATGGTTAATCTAGTGAGATGATGATTTGGAAATTATTGCTCCAAATTTCCTTTTTGAAGCGTTAAGGCAATTCAAACCTCGTAATTCAATGAAGTTTCCACCGCGCATATTGGAAACAACTTCCTCAGTTACAACAAGTCTTAGCATAACTCTTTAATGATCAAGGA
>JABUQX010099973.1:0-24357 GCA_015478945.1 Trachelipus rathkii
CGCAGATTAAATTTTTTTTGTCGGATCAATTGGCCGGAGCACATTAATCAGTATTATTTATATCATGTTACTATCTTCAGCCAATTCAAATTTTGGCGCAAGGAAATGTATAATGATTACATAGCACCCTCATCTTGTAAGTTTGTCGCTGAAGCCGTATTTGAGCGATGTGTCTGCTCTTATTTAAAAGTAAGTATTTAAAACTGTTGTCGCAACACGTACTGAATAAATGATGATAAATTAATAATGAAATATTAAAATTCCTAAATTATTGTTAGAATAAGTGAAATACAACATTAAATTTTACTTTTTTGTACAATACAGAAATAAGTCAATTAAAGTTCCTTTCTTTGCTATAATATACACACTTTATAAAGCTATGAATTTATGAAAAAAGCTTAAACAAATAAAAAAAAATGGAAAAATTTAAAAGTTTTCTTTGATAAAATAAGTATTTAATGGAAACTACTGTTGAAAGTTCTCTAAATATTATTATTATTATTAATTATTATTACTGTTATTGTTAATTTTTCTTATAAAGTCTTATGTTATTATTATTATTATTATTATTATTATTATTATTATTATGTATTTTATTATTATTATTATTATTATTATTATGTATTATTATTATTATTATTTTATTATTATTATTATTATTATTATGATTTTTATAAGCATAATGAAATTATAATTATATATTATCAGTAAAATTATAATTGTTGAAAAATTTTAATTAAAATGGATATTATATTATAATTATAATTAAAATTAAATTAATATAAATATTAAAATAATAATTAAAATTAAATTAAATATAAAATAAATTAATTAAATTAAAATTAAAATTAAATTAAAATTAAATTATAATTATAATTATAATTATACAAATAATTAGAATAATAAATAAATATTATCATTTAATTATAATTATAATTATAATTATAATTACCAATTCTAATTATAATTAAACTTACAAATTCTTTTATTATTATTATTAATTTATTATTTTATTATCAAATTATTATTATTATTATTATTATTATTTTATTCATTATTATTATACAAAATAGATTTTATTTTTATTATAATTATTATTATTATGATTATTTCATTATTATTAAAATTGTGTTATTATTATAGTTATAATATATTTTAATTATATTCTACTTAATAATGCTAATTATATATTATAATTATAATTTAATTAATGAATTATAGATTAATAATTACAATTACAATACAATTTATAATTTATTAATATTGATATCATTTATAATTATATTTTATTATTATTATTTATTATTATTATTATTATTATTATATTATTTTATTATTCTTATTATTATATATTATTATTTTATTATTATTATTATTATTATTATTATGTATTTTTTACTATTATTAAGAGTGATAATTCAGATACAAATCTACAGTTTTCAATTTATTTTTTTTTATTATTATTTTGATTTTTATTTTATTTTATTTTATTTAGCATTTTTTTTTTTCTTTAATATATATTTTTTTGCATTTTACATTTATTCGTTGTTTTATTATTATTTTTATTATTATTATGTATTATTATTATTATTATTATTATTATTATTATTAACATCAGTATTATGATTATTTGACTATTAAATTAATATCAAGATGTACTATTATGCCTAAGTTTATTATTGATTTTATTATAGGCTATAAACTTTTTTGGCTTCCACTCCCTATATTATTTGTTTTTCTTGATATTCATTTAGATTTTCTTAATATTAATCTAAGCATAATTTAACAAAGAAAGTAGAGGAATATGTATGTTTAGTGTAGATCCTGACGGTTAGTCGGGTAAACCTCGGACATCCATTATATTTATTATTATTATTATTAATTATTTATTATTATTTATTATTTATTATTATTATTATTATTATTATTGATTATTATTATTATTATTGTTATTGTTTTGTTATTGTTTATTGTTTATTGTTCTTATCATTATTATTTTTATTATTATTATTGTAATTATTAATTATTATTATATTTATTATTATATTATTATTATTATTTATTCATTATTATTATTATTATTATTATGGATGTATTATTATTATTATTATTATTTATGTATTATTATTTAATATTATTATTATTTTGACTATAAGTTTTTACTTTTTCACTTCCAATTCCTAAATATTTTCTTTCTGATATTTCATGATTAGATGTCCTTAATTTTAGTTCTCGAGATAATTTTGCAACGAAAGTAAGGAGGCAATATTTATATTTATTAGATCGCTGACCGTTTCGTCGTTAAACTCGACATTTCAAGAATTTCGATCTAACAGATTGAAAGCATTATTTTAATCACTTAGATTTAAAAATTAAACATTATAAATTATGGATTTTAAATTTTAGTATTTCATATTATTATTTTACTTGTAGGACAATACTTTGAACTTTATGTTAATGTCTGGTTAGATGTTTTGTATGATGATAAGGCCTGCAGCTATTTTCAGTTTGGGGCTTCACATGCGGATGTGGTAAAATTTTAAATGAAGTTTTGACATATAGGTAGCAGTTGTCTGTTATTGTTCGTGATAATGTTGTGATATTTTAACTGGGTTTAACAGGCGGTGGCTGGTATGCCCTAATCTGTTTTAATCTATTAGTCGTGTAACCATATATATGTCGACGTACAGTCAGACTCGGACATGCCAATTGGTGAAATCCTCATGGTGATTAACTGAAAGGGTCATCTCTTTAGTTGAAAAGCAGTGAAGACAGTTTGCTTGTTTGTTGATATACGTTTAATTGTGATCTTTGATTACTTGTAGATTAATGTCGAGCGTAATATCGCGAGGCATTTTTCCTCTTTTATCGAGTCTTTTGCATTTGAAGTTTTAAAATAAATATTTTTTAATGTTTTCAGAGATATTGTTCGTAATGTTCCTGTTTTTTAAAGAGTTTGTTGAATGGTTTTGTTATTTATTTCTCCGTTAAATTTATAGGGTGGTTTCCAGTTAATCAGGTTCATGTTTAATTCTTTTTACTTCACTCAAATTACTCCATCCGAGCACAATTTATAAGGCCATATATATATATATTAGTATATATATATATATAGTATATCATAGTATATATATATATAACTATATATATATATATTATATATATATATATATGTATATTATAATATATATATATTTAATATATATGAGTGTTTTAACAGATTGCAATTCTTATATACTGTCTGGGTGAGTAGGAGTTGTAATATAAGGTAGGCAGACCATTATAAGTTGGTTTGACATGTAATGCCTGTGAAAAGTTCAATCATCAATTAATCTGATTTAATATCCAAAGTTATATAATATTATTTAGAGATGTTTCAGATGTGAATATATATAGTATAATAATTATAATATAATATTTATATCTATAGTATAGATAAGAATATATATATATATATATTTATATATATATATATATCTATATATATAATATATTAGTAGTATATATATATATATATTATATTATATATATATAGAAGCTTTTGATAAGGATCCCCACATAAGGCTGATGAGAAAGTTATTGCAATGTGGTATAGGGTGGACGTGTTACATGGTTTGGATTAAAGAGTGTTTGTGGATAGAAAACAGTGTGTACAACTAAATGGGAATAAGTCATCAGGGAAACATAAAAATAGTGAAGAGTGGTTCCCACAGGGGTTCGAGCTGGAGTCAGCTGACTGTTCCTCAATATATGATAGATGTTTATGACCAGGACTTAAATGCACGGTTTCTAAGTTTGCAGATGATACTAAAGTGGCCCCCTCAGTTAGGAATAGTGAAGGGATGTATAAAGATTCAAATGATCTTGATAAACTTCTTGGTGGGCAGATATAGTGGGAAATGAAATTTTTAATAGTAAAGGTGTAAGGGTTTTTCACGTAGGGTTTCTCAGTAAAGTGTTTAACTACGCCTAAGAATCGGGATTGGCTTGAGTTCTGTGGACCAAGAAAGATTTAGGTGATTATAAGCAGTATTTGAAAGTAGCTAGTAGTGTTTTGGAAAGCAAGGAATAAAGCCTAATCAGATTGCTGGGCAACTAATAAATGCGGCAATGTTGTTTTTACGTATAGTGGCATAAGAAGAAATAAGTAAACTGTATAATAGCTATGTTCGGCCAGTAATAGAGTATTGTGGTGCACAAGTTTGGGCCCCTTATTAAAGAAAGACTTAGATTTGCAATGAGAGAGAGAGCACAACGTAGAGCACAAGGATGATTTTAGGTTGAGGGGTAAGACTATGAGGAGGAGGCTGAAGGAGTTAGGCATTGTTTTCTGTAGAAAGGCAATTCTCAGAAGGGACTGATACAAGTCTACAAAATTTTTACATATATTGATAATACGGAGACCAATAAATTCTCTAGTAAGAGCACGACGGGAGACGCTAGCGGGCATTACAAGAAAAATTAAGAATGAAAGGCATGCAAATCTTGATATAAGAACAGGCATTTCTTTCAGCTAACGGGTTGTTAATTTGGAATGGTTTGGCCACAGGAGGTTTAACATATAATTGTATATATATATATCTATATATATTATATATATATATATATATATATATATATATAGTATATATATATATATATTATACTATATATATATATATATATAAGTTATTAATGCACGATTAGGGAACCGGGAACTGAAGCGATGACTGCTGGAAAATGCCACGCCTTCGCTCCTGATATATATATATATATTATATATATATACTATATATCTATATATATATATATATATATATTATATTATTATATATTTATATATATAATTATTATATATATATTTTTATTAATATATATATTATAATAAATATATAATACTATATATATATATATATATATATATATATTATAGGTATAATTTAGGAACGTGTGTCGCCTACGAAACGATACTATCATTTTTGGAAAAATATACGAAATCATTTTTGGAAAAAAAAATTTAAAATATATGAAAAAAGGAAAAGAATTGATATATCTCATTTTTGCACTTCACGTACTAAGCGGACAGAATTATTAGGCTATGGAATTTATTTCCTTTTAAATTTGAGCTTATGTAACTAAGAGTTGTAAAGCATAATTATGAATGTAGGTACCATAACAGAAATAGTTTAAGACGATGATATTTTATTCGCATTTTCTGACAAGTTTAATAACCTTATTTTAACGTCAGAAAATTTTGTGAAATATGTGGTAATAAATTGAATATTCAGATAAGGAAAATTCTTCTTCAGTTGTTCGTCAAGAATATTGCAATAAATTCTAAACGGTTGCGCTGCGATTTTTGGCTACATAAGCGCATAAACTGTCATACAAAGTATGTACTTTTTTTTTCCTTTACATTGGTTAATGGAATGTACTTTTAACTCAACATAAAGAGGCATTCTTAAATTGAGTTGAGAATGAAGGGTCGAGTCATGCGGCATACGAGTGGTTAGACGTTAGATGTGCAGTGTGAAAAGATCATTATATGTAAAGTACGGAGATAAAGTAGGAAGATAAGACAGAACCCGAGAGGAACACCCACATATTGACAGAAAAAGAAGAAGAAGTCGCGCCATCCAACCACAGCCGACATTGAGCGATTTGAGAGAAATCTAGACATAAGTAAGCAAGTGAAGGGGAAACCCAAAGGAAGGGAGCTTGCGTAGCAGTGACGCGTGTCATCCCGGTCAAATGCTTGGAATATGTTCAAGCGCCACACGGCAAGTCTGCCGTAGTTCCTAAGGGTGGAAGAACTCATGAGTCAGTGAGGATAGAAAGTATATCGTCCAGTAGACTCGGAGCCGAAAGCCGTACTGGCGATCGGAAAGAAGTGAATGAGATCCAGATGATCTAAAGAAAGTAGATGAGAAGGGTTTCAAGATCTTAGATAGATTACAAGCGAGAGCTATAGGGCGATAGTTAGAAAGGTCCAGAGTGGCTACCTTTTTTTCGGAATCGGTTAGACATGTGCGTGCTTCCAAACACTGAAGGAAAGTGTTAGTATTGAAATATAGGAGAAGATAGTTGAACGAGGGGCGGGTCAGCAAGGAAGCACCTCTTCAAAATTCGGGGAGAGAAGCCATCCGGCCACCCGCCTTTCTAACGTTCATAGACTATTCAGCGAAGTCCATGGCAGCACCGATCAATATGTAATCAGTCGCAAAGGCATAGAACACCTAGGAGAATTAGTAGGGTGAAGAGGAAATGTCAAGAATCGTGCAGGGTTGAGTTAGAGGAAAATAGGAACCAAAGAGATTGGCCTTTTCAGTTGGCGAATTAGCAACAGAACCACCAGTAGAATATAGGGAGGATAAGGCATATTTGCAGAAGTTGTTAGAGGATTGTTTTTGCAAGAGGCCAGAAAGATTTTTTAGTAGGAGAACCTAGGAGGTTAGGCACTTTTCGTTTGATGAAAGCTCGCTTTGCTCGTCGAAGAGAATCCCTGCAACGATTTCTAGCCAAATGAAAATTAGCAAGTAGGGCGAAAGGTGAGTAGGGAACGAGAATTTTTCCACCCCCGATACGTCACGTCTCTAGGCCTATAAGGCCAGAGAACAAGCACGATCAAGCCATGGATTATGAGGAGAGAAGCTTTCCAGTCGAGAGAAGGCTGAAACCTGCTCATCTATCACGATACAAGCTCCCCCGCTAATCGGCAGAAACGCGGAAGCTTCACCAGAGTCAAAGCAGTCATGTCACACCATTCTAGTTTAGGCGTAGAAGGCGACGCAAGGCCGCCCCAATTGGCCGCGACTCTAAAAGTGCCCAAGAAAAAACAGCGTAGGGCAGGATGGAGCTGTTTGAGAGAAAGAATCGGCAAGATTAAGACGAGAGGCAATTCTAGAAGTAATATTACCAAGAAAACCTTTCGGATCATCTTAAGAGAGGGAAAAGATTCATGTACTCATTTATATTATGTATTTTCTTATTAGGTGGACACACTTTAGATTCAGAGGCAAAACTAAAATTGAATATAACTGTTTGAGCCATAAACAAATAATAATAAATACATCAGAGTACTTGAAATGTGAACATAACCTCCCGCATACCCCCAGCGTAAGTTTGATCGTCCCTCTGGACATCTCAATATATATTATATTTATATATATACTTATTATATTATATATATATATATATAATATATATATATATATATCTATATATATATATATATATATATATAATATTTAATATATATATATATATAGTATATATGGTTTATATATTGGTTTAAATACTACAACTTTTGGTTTAAAACTACAACTAATATCTCAAAAACTACAATAGATACGGGGAAAAGGAATACATTGTTGGAATCCTGGTAATATTTTAGTGCGGGAAAATGTATAAAAAAAAAAATATTAAAATCATTTTAAAATATGAAACTACGAAAAAGGAATACATTTTTGGTAATCCTTGTAAACATTTTAGTTAGGAAAATGTAACGAAAATAAATAAATAATAAATATAAAATAAATTTGGCTAATTTTTTTTAGGAGCAGGGACCTGTATATATATATATTATTTGTAAAGGTATTACCCGGCAATGTAGGGGGCTCCGGGGCTCGAGCCGACGGGGGACGTTTTCCATACCTTAGGGGAGGGGGGAGGAACCCCCGCGACACCCAATACCAAAGAGCGGGGGTTCCGGAGACCCTCCCGGAGGAGGGGATTAGTCCTACCCGGCGTAGTTCCCGCGGAAGGCAGAGAACCCGACTCCTCCATCGTTGCGGTATCCTTTGGGGTATTCTTTAGTTACAAAAAAAAAAAATTTTAATAGAAAGTCTATTTCTTTTAACGAGTAACCAATAATAGGTCTCTAAATAGGCTTTCTAATCATATTACTAAAATAATTATTATACATAATTTTTATTTTATTATTTTTTTTTACCATTTCCTATGTAAAATTTTACGGTTCCAAAAAATTGTATTCCTTTTCGTGTATGCTATTGTAGTTTTTGGAGTATATATATTATTTTTTTTTTTTTTTTTTTTACATTTTCCGCACTATAAATGTTACCAGGATTCCAATGTATTCCTTTTCCTGTATCAATTGTAGTTTTTGAGATATGAAGTTGTAGTTTTAAACCAATTATCACCTATATATATTTATACTGAATATATAGTATATATATATATTATATATATATATATATATATATATATATATATATATATTATATATCTTTATATATATATATCATATATATATTATATATCTATATATAGGGGAAGGATTGAGTGATGTAGGTGGTCTCTTCTTTAGTCCCCCTATATAAGTTTATGATGAGTTTAAAAGTTTTGTAGTTCACACTCGTTGGCATGATAGGCCAGCTGGCAATTATTTCTCTTAGTAAAATGAAAACTCTGGTTTCACATTTTTTTTTATGATTAGGACACAAGTCCCTGAGGTAATTTATCTTCTTTTAGTAGCGCCAACAAAGTTTGGACTAGCTTATCTTTTTATGATATGGAAAGCAAAGTCTACTTTCAATATCTTTTAAATAAGTAAACTCAGTTACTTGGGAATTTAAATAAATTCAAAAATAGAAGACGATTTATTCAATGAATAAAGTTGTAACACAAGTAAAGTTGTAACAAATCCCTTCTGTTGAGATACTCTTGTAGGCGAATTGCAAGTCGCAGCTTTTCCAGTGCGTTTTTCGAACTTGCCTCAGACTCTCGTTTAGCGGCGAAAATTTGTGATCGAAACTCAAGTCGCAGCCTTTTCCTTGAAGTTTATCGCTCCTTGTGGCCGGGGAGGATTTTCTGAAGAAAGTCTCTTGAGTGAGATTTCTTCGGATTCTAATATTTGATTTGCTGACTTATCTGAACTGAAGAGTAATCGTCAAATGACGGGTTTATATAGTATTTCACTTTGACTTTATGCTAAAATTTGGCTCGCGCAAATCTTAGCATAAGTAAGACAAACATAAATTAAAATGTTTACAAGGTTTATTATGGAGTGCTACATTACTTCCCGGCGCTACAAAACGGAGTTAAAAAGTTATGTATATATAATTATATTTCAAGAAATAATACTACATACATAATTAAAGTACTTTCAAATGCAAGCATATTTAATATGTCCGAAGACTAAGTAACCATACCAAACTATATGAAGGCAAAATAGTATAGCATGAAATTTGAAGAATTTCAATACGAGCTAAACTGTTAGCATTCTCGAAGATCTAAACATATCTAAAAGTATTTGATATACATATAAAATATACATAATGTTATATTATAACACGAAATAAAAAGTTGCATTTAAACATAAGGCTATTGGTTATATCCTTTAGATGATAAACAAACATACATAACATTTAAATTGCATAAAAGTACTAAAATGTTACAATAATTATTATATTATTAAACATGATTTCACATTAGTTTGTTTGGATGAATGTTATCTTGACGCCTCGGGTTTCTGTCGTAAAGATGGTTCTTCTTCTGTTGGCACTGATTGTGCGGGAACATCGGATGGTGTTGAAGGAGAATCTTCTGACAAAACATCGGGTGATGAAGGAGCATCTCGTGGTACAACATCTGAATTTATTACAGGAGGCATATATGCAGGTTTCAATCGATCAATGGAGACCATATCAGTTCTTCCCGTTGGGTACTGTAACTTGAAACATCGATCAAACCGTTGAAGCACAAGGAAAGGTCCGGTGTAAGGAGCTTCTAACGTCTTCTTGATGCGATCGACGCGTACGTATACATGTGTACATGTTTTTAAAGCTTCAGGGATGAAAGAAACATCGCGTGACGTATGCAAAGGTGGAGATTGTCTGAAATCGAGTTCTTTCATTCTAGCGATAAATTTTTTCATAAAGACTTCAAATTCTTGTTTTGAAGAAGGATTTGAAGGAAAGAGATCCGCGGGTAATAAAGGTGTTTTTCCTATTACAGCTTGAAAAGGAGAGTAACCTGAATCATTAGGTATACATCGAAGGCTAAAAAGGATGATGGGCAATGAGAGTAACCAATCAGTCTTTCTAGCCATTATTGCTGCTTTCAAAGATCGGTGAAACCTTTCGATTTTTCCATTAGCTTGGGCATGGTAAGATGACGTTCTAAGTCGATGGAAACCAATTAAGGAAGATAGTTCTGAGAAAAATTCACTTTCAAACTGAGGTCCGCGATCCGTGATGACATATAAAGGCACGCCGAATCTAGAGATCCACTGTAAGAAAGCGTAAGAGACAGATTTTGCAGTGGTGTTTTGAAGAGGAAAGGCTTCCATCCATCTTGTGTTTCTATCAATACAAGTGAGAAGATATCGAAACGTTGCTGAAGATTCTTGAATAGCGGTGGTTGAAGGTAAAGGTCCAACAATGTCAATATGTACGGTTTCAAAACGCTGGGAAGGAATTTCTAATGGGATAACAGGTTGCTTTGTATGGCGTTGAATCTTGGAACTTTGACATTGATGACAAGATTGAGTCCATATACGAATATCTTTATCCATATTGGGCCAGAAGTAGCGCGTCTTCACTAATCGAAGAGAAGCTTTGACACCTGGATGAGACATGCCGTGAAGATCTTGAAAAACTTGTTCACGATTTTGCTTAGGAAGAAATGGACGAGGATGAGGAGTAGTAGTTTCGCACCAAATTTGAAGATTGTCATAGAGTGGGAAAGCATGAAGTCTTGGCTTGTAAGTTTGTAATTCTTCATCAGTGGCTTGTGATCGTGCAATAGCAGGAAGATCAACTGGATCGATGGAAGTAGATGATATGGAGCGTGATAAAGCATCAGCTACCACGTTATCTGATCCTTTAATATATAAGGCTGAAGAGACGTATTCCAAAATGATAGAAAGATGTCTTTGCTGGCGATCGCTCTTTGCTGGATTTCTGCTATAAAAAGCGGAGACAAGGGGTTTATGATCTGTACACAAGACGACATCTCTACCTTCTAAAAAGTGTTTAAAATGAAGAACAGCAAAATATGCTGCTAAGAGTTCTCTGTCGAAAGCTGAATATTTTCTTTGTTGGGTAGTCAATTTCTTGCTGTAAAAATCAATTGGTATTGGTTCGCCATCAATCATCTGATGCAGTGCAGCTCCGATGGCGACTTGGGAAGCGTCAGTGACCAGTTGGAGATGAGTGACATCTGGATGAGAGAATTGGAGAGCTGCTGCGTTAGCTATGGCAGTTTTAATTTCCTGAAATGCTTTAGAGGCTTCCGGAGACCAAGAAAGAGAACTAGATTTGTTAGGACAAAGTTTGACCAATTCCGAAAGTGGAAAAACTAAATTAGCAAAATTAGGAATCAAACGACGGTAATATCCCACCATACCAAGGAAACGACGAAGACTAGAATAATCAGTTGGCATAGGATAGGCGGAAATTTCAGACTTCTTAGAATCAGGTGTACTAAGGCCATGGGAAGAAATATGATAACCTAAAAAGTCTAGAGATGATTGCATAAATAAACACTTTGGAACAGAAATACGAAGGTTGTTATCATGTAAAATTTGAAATATTTGACGCAAATGTTCTTTGTGTTGTTCTTGATTCTCTGAGAAAATTAATAAGTCATCCAGATATACAAAAACAAAAGGAATATCTCGAAATATTGAATCCATATAGCGTTGGAAAGTAGCTCCAGCATTACGAAGACCAAAAGGCATAGAAACAAACTCAAAAAGACCAAAAGGGGTCGTAATGGCAGTCTTTTCTATATCTTCTGGATGAATAGGGATCTGATGATATGCTTGGAGAAGATCTACTTTACTGTATACATGCGTACCGTGAAGTTTATGAGACAAACTGTTAATATATGGAAGAGGATAACGATCTGGTTTTGTCACAGAATTTAAAGTTCTAAAATCACCACATGGACGCCATTCACCTGGAGCTTTCTTAGGAACGAGGTGAAGAGGTGATGACCAAGGGGATTTAGAAGGACGAATAATACCAGCTTTTAAGAGAGTATTAAACTCAGTTTTTGCAACTGCTAATTTATCCTCTGTTAGACGACGAAATTTAGCATAAACAGGGGGAGCGTCACTTGTCTCTATACGGTGAAAAATTTTAGATTTATACTCAGAATTTTGTAAGGGATTAATAGGTGACGTTAGAGATGGGAAATCCTCCAAAAGTTGAGTTACTACTGGATGAGAAGGAAACGTATTAAAAATGGGAGATGGCACAGAACCATTTAGAATTCGAATAGGAGCCTGTAGGTTCGTAGTGGAATCCAAAATAAGTTTTTGACCACAATCCAAAATTAATTTAAAATGATGGAAGAAATCCATGCCGAGAAGGGGGGTTGCTATGTCTGCAACTAGAAATGTCCATTGAAATTCACGGCGAAGGGATGGTAACGTAAAAAATGCTGTAAGTTCACCATGACACTTAATAGGAGTATTATTTGCTGCAGTACATGAAACTGCGGTAGGAGAAAGAGAAAAATTACGTGCCATCGATATAGGAAGGGCTGTTATACTTGCGCCAGTGTCGACTAAAAAGTCTATGGTTTTTCCAAAAATACTAACAGCAGTTTTGAAATGCGAGCCCAAGATGGCGCTTATTGGATCTCGCTCTATTCGTTTTTTGAAGTAGGAACAGGTGATGAGGCACGAGAAGATGCAGGTGAAGAAGGTCTAGATGAGGGATATATTTGTAAGCCTTGTTTGTTTGGCCATTGACACCAAGGCTTGCAATTCCTAGCTTGTGTACCAAAATATAAGTGTGATCGACAAACTTTAGGTCTCTGATCGTTATGAAACGGCTTAAGGCCAAAAGGAATAGAAGATATTGAAGTAGTAGGCTTATGAAAATTGTTAACAGGATTTGTAACTACAGGAGCACAGCTTGCTGCAGTTTGAGACGAAGGATTGACAAATGGTAAAAGATCGTTGGCTAATGCGCCTAATTGTTCCAATGAGAGAGAAGTTTGGGCGGCAATAACAGGACGAATAGAGAAAGGAAGAGCGTCAACAAAACGAAGGCGCACGATATCTTCACCGACATTTAATTTAGATGCTAAATTTAAAATGTCGCGAAGATACGCAGATGGTCTACCAGTAAAAGGTTGTTTGGACAGTAGCTCCTGAAACATTTCTGTTTTGCTCTGTTCGAATAGGGAAATGATAGATTCCTTAAGGGAAGAATAATTTTTACTCTCGAGTTCAGAAGGAGAAATGCGAGAAACAACTTCTGCAGGAAGGTTAGAAAGAGTGTGATAAAAACGAGTTTGTTCCGAAGTAATTCTAGCAAGGAAAAATTGGGCCTCTAAAATGTGAAACCAGGAAGAAACGGCAGCCTCTAAAAATACAGGAACTTTAATCCTTACCTGAGCCAAAGCAGCAGTGTCCGATTCCTCGTTGTCCGACATTGATATTCAGTTACTGTTGAAAGATTTGGAGGGTTGATTGAAGATGCTGGGTGTTCTTCTTGTTCTTCTATTGAACAATTCTGGGATCACCAATTATATAGGGAAGGACTTGGAGTGATGTAGGTGGTCTCTTCTTTAGTCCCCCTATATAAGTATATGATGAGTTTAAAAGTTTTGTAGTTCACAACTACGTTAGCAATGATAGGCCACTGCAATTATCTCTTTAGTAAAATGAAACTCTAGGTTTCACAATTATCTTTTTATGAAATAGGACACAAAGTCCTGAGGTAATTATCTTTTTAGTAAGCGCAAACAAAGTTTGCAATACCTTATCTTTTTATGAAATAGGAAACAAAAGTCTCCTTTTATCTTTTTAATGGGAATTTAAAATAAATTCAAAAATAGAAGACGATTTATTCAATGAAAAAGTAAAGTTGTAACACAAGTAAAGTTGTAACAAATCCCTTCTGTTGAGATACTCTTTGTAGGCAAATTGCAAGTCGCAGCCTTTTCCAGTGCGTTTTTCGAACTTGCCTCAGACTCTTCGTTTAGCGGCGAAAATTTGTGATCGGAATTCAAGTCGCAGCCTTTTCCTTGAAGTTTATCGCTCTTGCCGGGAGGATTTCTGAAGAGAGTATCTTGAGTGAGATTTTCTTTCGATTCTTAATAATTTGATCTTGACTTGGACTTTATCTGGACTGAAGAGTATCTCAAAATGACGGGTTTATATAGTATTTCACTTTGACTTATGCTAAAATTTTGCTCGCGCAAATCTTAGCATAAGTACGAACATAAATTAAAATGTTTACAAAGTTATAATGGAGTGCTACATATATATATATATATATATATATATATATATATATATATATATATATATATATATATATATAAATTTATATATACATACATACATGATATTATTATTATTATTATCAGTATATATATATATATATATATATATATAAGACACATCTAATTTAATGGGATACATGCACAGATACACGCATATTTATAAGTATTATGTCAAAGGTATATATATATATACATACATATATATATATATATATATACATAATACATAGAGAGAGAGAGAGTTTGAAGGACAATATATACATATATATATATATATATAGAGACATATATATATATATATATATATATATATAGGAGTGAGAGTGAGGAGAGGAGGAAAGAGAGAGAGAGAAAGAAGGGCCTTAATGAAAGTTGGATTGAAGCTTTCAAATCAACCTGCAAAGGTCCTACCATATTTTAAATGTCAAAGAAAATTTGGATGGCAATGAATATTCAGTCAAAATAAATAGAAGCAACAAAGGACATTCCCTTATACATAATACAAAATAAATCATGTTGTAAGGAATATTCAGTTCTTGAAGATAAGAGAAAATCTAGTTACTGTTAAAGTGGGAGGATTCAGATAAGATATATGATAACATTTTAAAATGTTTTATGGACCATAAAGTAGGAAAATGACGACGGCGAATGGGGTCAAGCTTGGGGACAATCAATAAAGATGATGGTGAACAGATTGGTATGGTGACGGAAAAATTTGCAGATGGGAGGAGGGTCTCGTGACATGTAGTGGCTATGAGTGCCATTGGTATTGCCAATACGGAGGCGTGCAAGTATTACCTCGAGCAAGCGCTTTCGTCGGTTAGATTAGGACCACTCACCAATGTTCGACTTTATATTTCTAAATGTCGACAGTTGGTAATTGTGCACGACTTGATTTAACAACGTAATTATCTTTACAAGCCATTTTCATAGAAGTTAAATCACAGATTCGTCTCCATAGATGAGCAAATATAGCAATAAAACAAATGAAACACAAAAGTAAATAACAGGATGGACCGGAAAAGCGCATATTTCATAAGGAATGGTAGTCTTTCTCACCACAACAGGTCACAAACCAGAGACTCACACAACTCCCCGAACCCCACTCCGTAGGGCAGGCTGTGGATCTGGCCTCGGAGAAGCCTCCCGGTCCTCTACGTCTGTTTACCCCCGTGTACCGCACGGAACCTACATAACCACCCAGCCCGGATATATAATACACCAATGCAGGATAGCCCGGCGGTTAACTGAAGAAGGTCAGGCCCCTTGTTTAACGGATATACACCCACTTGACTTAGAATCTGCTAATTTTGGTGTGGGCATATTGAAATATTCCTATATTATACAAGTTTTAGAATCAAATTTGTGGACAACCATATATATATATATATATATATATATGAGGAGGAGGAGAGAGAGAGGAGAACTAATTAGTACATGGCTATCTAGACGTATTTATGACTTGACCATTTGACACGAGAAATTAATTAAAGACGTAGTTGTTATCGAATCGAGTTCTATTGTGTATATCGTATGTCCGTTTTCCTTTGAGTCATAGTTGACCGAATGCTTTGTTGGCGGCGCTCTAATTACAATTGTGATTGGTCGGTTAATGTCTTGCTTGGTTTTTATGCTTTGACAGTCTTGAATAGAGAATAGCGAGTTTGTGGCTTTGTGAACGAAGTTTTAGTCAATATTCGCAGCACAAAAAAAATAACAAAATAATAATAAAAAAAAATAAAAAAAAAAAAAACTCTCTCCTTTTGTTAAACATCACATTGCGTAATAATAATACTTTGCATTTAATATCCAATCAGGTTAATCTTCTTCTTCTTCTTCTTCTTCTTCTTCTTCTTCTTCTTCTTCTTCTTCTTTCTTCTTCTTAAAAAAAAAAAAAAAAATAAAAGTAAAAAAAAAAGAAGATAAAAATAGATTTGAAAAAAAGGATAATATATATATATATATATATATATATTTATTATTACATATATATATATTACATATTATTACATATTATATATATATATATATATATATATATATATATATACATATATATATGTGTGTGTGTGGTATTCCAAAGATCCCGAAGAGGCCAGGGACAATTAAAAAAGTATAATGAGCTACAAGAAAACAAAAAACATTTTATTAATCAGGAGACATTTTTATCCATGTTTTAAAAAATAAATAAATAACGGCTTTGAAAACCTCTAAAATGAAGAAAAATCGATGGAAAGCCAGCGACAAGCATGTTTTTGAGAATCACGAAGGAGCCCGAATGAGAAAGCGCGCAAGTTGCCAAATTGCTGGATTTTTTTAACTAAAGAATACCCCACGGGTAAAACTTAAAGATGGACAGAGTCTGGGCTACCGGGGGACGACCTCTGTCCCCCCTCTGTCCCTCCGTCGGCTCGAACCCCTTAAAAAGGATATAAAAGAAAAAATAACATTTTCTCCAAAACGTTAAAAATAAAATACTATTTGGTAACTCTTTCTCTCGTACTACTGCAGAAATTCATAATAATCACAGCGTACGCTTCAGATCTAAGATTATACTAATATTTAAGGTGTTATTAATAATATTAGAATAAAATAAAAAAAATTTAAGTTTCATCGATGAAATTACTTGCTGAAATCAAATGTTATTTATTTTCCCGTAGATGTTATAGTTTTCTAGTTACATACCTGAACTCTTCGATGTTGGTCTATATATATATAGCATATATATATATATATATATATATATATATATATATATATATATATATATATATATATATATATATATATATATATATATATATATATATATATATATACCTTCTCAACCCTAACCACACCATCATGGGAGGGGCCATAAAGCGTCCAGGTACCCCGCCGACGCCACCGGTCTCTTCCAGAGATCCTATAGGGATGATATGTTACATGTTGTTCTGTGTTAAGAGTTAGTTAAACAGGAGAGAAAGAAGTAGGATATGTGTCCTCCGGAACCTGGTTACAGCTTTTACAGATGTTTGTGGTGGTTTCTTTAAGGTTGAATCTGTGTTTGTAATATTGAAATTTAGGGTGGTGGCCACATCTTAGCTTGGCCAAGGATGACTAACTGGTTCTTGGTAGTGAGTTGAATTCTGGTGCTATTTCTGGTGGGTGTTTGTTTAAAATGTTGTTTGGTGGTCTGCGTCTTAAGTAGTTTTCTGTTAGGTGTCGTGTGGATTTGTTTGGTGTATATTGTGTTGTTTGGTGGAGGTGGAATGTTGTTCAAAATTTGTTTGTAATATAGAGCTGGTGAAAAAGGAGGCCGTTTGAGTCTATGGTGGGTGGGGTTAGAGAGTGCAATGTGGCATGGGTATTGGGGTGTTTGGGTTTTGGAAAAGAATTGTGTTCCTAACATGTCCAGGTGTGTGTCTTTGGGTAGAATTTTGTTTTTTTCGTGTAGGTGTTGTGGTGTTGTTGATGTGCACCCTGTTATGATTCTTAGAGCTATGTTTGGTGTCGTTTGGAATTTCTTTATGTTATTTTTAGTCCGTAGTGGGTGTCAAGTTGGTGAAGCGTAGTTTAGAGTCGGGTGAATGTATTGTTTGTAAATGGTGGTGGATGTTGGCTTATTGTTTGTGAAGTCTGTGCCAGCGATAGTTCTTAATATGTTCAATTTCTTGTTTACAGATGAAATTATGTTGTCTGTGTGTTTTAAGTTGGCGGTCGGTGGTGATTAATGTAATTGAAGATTTGTTTGGTGAGGCGGACATTCTACTTTCTGTTACCCATGTTTGAAGTTGGTCGATGTATTATTGTTAGGTTTGTGGCCGTGTTTAGACGGGTGTGTAGTGGCTATGATGATGTCATATGCGTAGGTTGTTATGATTGTGTGATCTGTTTGTGGTTGTGGTAGATCTGCCGTAAATAGGTTGAATAGTGTGGAGGATAGTATTGCGCCTTGGGGTACTCCGTTGTTGATGTTTACTGTTCTGGATTTTGTATTGTTTGTCCGTATTTGTGCTGTTCATCCTGATAGGAAATTGGAAATCCATTTCTTTAGGTTAGTGGGGATGTTAGATTTTGCTATTTTATGGATCAAGTTATGTTTAGGTACTGTATCGAATGCTTTGTTGATGTCGATTGCTATGATTATATCACTGGTCGACAACAAATTTTCATCAGAGATATTGTTGTGTTTTCTTTATAGCATTTTTGACGCTGTTTTCAAATCTGCAATCAGATTTGCTGTAGCATGTAGGGTTTTTATGATGAAGAAATTTTCATAATTTTACAGATTTTACTATTTCATATAAAGAAACGGTAGTTTTTCAACATTTTATTTAATTTATCTTGTACAGTTTTGATTATTTAGCAACATATTGTTACTTACTTTCGTTATCGTACGTCTGGCAACAGCATCACGTGGATTTTCAGACTTATGGCGCCATGGGAATGGTCTTTACTCTTTAGTTTTTTTTTTCAGTTAATCTTTGTCTTCTGTAGCCGAAAGCTGTGCTGTGTTTTTATTATTTTGAATTTTCTCGGATCAAACAGCATGCCTCGACAATGCAAAAATAACCCAAATAAATTTTACTTTGTCTGTGGCCGTTTGGTCACCTAAAGGACAACCAAAATACGTATTGTATATTTTCTTAAAGTCTGTTGTAATTGTTCGTTGTTGTGTTGTTGTTGTGAAACAGCCACAGACAAAGCAAAATTTGTTTGGGTTATTTTTACCCTTCATTACTCCCCTCATTTTGATAGACGTCCTTTTCAACAACAATTAGCTCACGCTAAGAGGGCACCCTTGGATCAACTATGGTCTGATCTTTCTCGAATTTCTTTTTGGCATTTAGAACAACGTTGTTTCCAATTACTCAAAAGCTCAGTTCCTCCATCTTTCCACTCCACATAATCTTTCTCGCACAGATATGCACCTTGCAAAACACATAGCCTGTCCCCGCTTGTCCCAGCACATCCTTGGTTTTTATTTCTGCCACTCAATTGAAGGGTCACATTACTTCTCTTTTTTTGACAAGCTTCTAAAAGGTTAGTGTTCTGAGGAAACATCTAGTCTTCACACCACCTCAGTTGTTTGATCTTTATAGGGGTGTCGTTCGCCCCTGTGTAGAGTATGGCTGCCTCACGCATCTGGAGTGATTCCACTTACACTGCTCCTCATCAAATGGTTGAGTCTAGGCTTTTCGTCTTATCAATCGAATTGTTGCGTCACTCTCTTTATTTCATCGCTATTATAACGGAATTTGCTCTTCTGAACTCTTCAATCACATACCTCCTCCATTGAGAAGGGTTCTTGCGAGTTGCGACACACCTTTCTACACAGTCTCATATTTCTCTATGCTCTCTCTGACCTCAGACTTAACAGCTATGCTCAATCTTACATGTACTCCACTGGGAAAGTCTGGAACATACTCTCGTTATCTATTTTCCAAACTACCTTATAAACACTTTTGCATGCAGTACTTTAATAACACCGTACGATATCTTTAATTTTGTAAATCACAAGAAAAGCTAAAATTGTTGTAACTACAATTCCAGCGACACTTTTGTTTTTCTCCTCATACACTTGACATATAGAAATGCTATGGTATACATGTTATTGAGGTTGGTATTAGTGAAGGTATGGAATAGGTATTAAATTTTTTTTTTTTTCTTAAAAGTCCAAAACAAGCATTTTTCCCATTTAAAGTTGTAAAATGGGTTAAAAAAAAACAAAACATGGGGTAAAAAAAAATATTACTTTCTAAGCTACTTTCAGCTACTTTCAATGCTTCTAGCCGTTTTCCTGAGTGCTCATGTACTTTCCTGAGTGTTTTTCACCCATACCCCCTTTGTTCTAGTTCTTCTATGTACTTTCATGAGCATTTTTCTCCCTACCCCCCTTTGTTCTAGCCTCGTCATCATTCAGCTACTTTCCAAGCTACTTTCCAACTTTTATGTACTTTCATGAGCATTCTATGCTCTGACGTCATCACTCAGCTACTTTCCATATTTCCAGCTACTTTCCAAACTACTTTCAATGCTTCTAGCTGTTTTCCTGAGTGCTTATGTACTTTCCTAATCATTTTTCACCCCTACCCCCCTTTGTTCTAGCCATTCTATGTATCCAGCTACTTCTGCCACTTTCCAACTTTTATGTACTTTCATGACTCGAGTAAGCAGGACGTCAATTTCACTCAGCTACTTCTTCCATATTTTCACTTTCCAGTTACTTCCATTTCCAGCTACTTTCCAACCATTTCACGTTTCGGTTGTTTCCTGAGGCTCATGTACTTTCCTGAGCGTTTTCCATATGATGTCATCACTTAGCTCTTCCATGTACTTTCAGACCCTATCCCCTTTGTTCTAGCCTCATCATCACTCAGCTACTTTCCAAGCTACTTTCAGCTACTTTCCAAGCTACTTCCCAACTTTCATGAACTTTCCTGAGCCTTCTATGCTATAACGTCATCACTCAGCTACTTTCCAGAGCTACTTTCCATGTTAATAATAACACATCCGGGTTAAAAAAACTTTTTTTTTTACCCCATTTTGGAAAATTTGATGGGGTAAAATTTTTTTTTTTTTAGGACATCCAATAATTTTCAAAAAAAATTATTAGTTTGCCCAAGTTCCTCCATCAATATGTAGTAACTACCATTTTTTAAAATGTAATACATTTGAAATGGTAGCAAAAGTTGTAAAAACTGTAAAAAAGTTTTGCAGCCATTTTTTAACTAGGGTTCGACATTTGTTATCACTGATTACTGTCAATTTAGAGCAGCCCATTTTCTTTTGGCATTTTTTATAGATAATAAAGACGGCTACCAGAATAGCCCATAAAATTCAAAAAAAATATTTTCAGGAAAGGGGGAGGGTTTTTTTTTTTTTACCCCACCAACCTCAGAAACTTTTTTTTACCCTCCTTGTATATATATATATATATATATATATATATATATATATATATATATATATATATATATATATATATATATATAGTATATATTATATATATATATATATATATATATATATATAGAGAGAGAGAGTATATATATATATATATATATATGAGAGAGAGATATTCGCGTGTTTTAACATTCGCTTTGACCTTCTGCATTCAAATATCGTAAATAAATTATTTGTATCGCACCTGGAAACTCGGAAATGTAATTAGAAAATGATCTGATTGAACTTTGTTAGAAAATTTAGCAATTTTGTGAAATTGATTAGAATGGGCTGACTAGTGCCGTCTCAGGTAGTGACAGTAATTTAGGTTACAATCGAAATCTAGCAATATTAATATTGATATGCTCGTACTTCGATAAGTATATTCGTTCGAACAACTGTTGAAGCAATTCCGCAATGGTATCCTTATCCAATGTGGTTTGGGATTACTTCGATATTGTATCCAATAACATTGCAGTAACACTCTTTGGTAATCGTAATTATTCTCGAAAGGAAGAATGACATCTGCTAAGTACTCATCTAAGCATCAAACACAAGAAAATGTAGTAAGGAAAAAATGAGTAAAGAGCAAGGATCTCCAATTCCAACTTTAAGAACGAAGCAGATTACTCTTGAAACTAATATAAAAATACAAATATATGGCACACTGAAACGAAAAATCATAAAGGATGGATATAGTAAATTTACAAAAATTATAGTAATGGACGATCTTCTGTTTCGTCACGTTGAAATTCTTGGCTTTGTACGGCTAACGAAAGTATCGGTCTCTTCAACACACTACTCAAAAAAAATACTACGGAGATATTATTTGAAAGATAATGTATGACAGTGTTAAAACTAAAGTTTCGGAATTAATAACCTCTATCAAACAATCACCCAAGTTAGCTTTCTCCTCCGACGAATGGTCAGATACTCAATCAGCAGTTTCTTTGTATTCTCTGAGTAGTCATGCCGTTGACAATTATTTCAAAGGCCAAATTTTGTGTCGTGTTCTGAACCTCTCACTGAACGTCATACAGGTGAATATCTCAGTGGCGTATTTAATGGAATGTTGACGAAATGGAACCTATCCCCAGATGATGTTCACTGTGTCATGAGAGATGCTGGTGCCAATATAAAGAAAATTGTTTCTTTCTTGAGTGAAAAACACAAACTCCGTCAGCCACCAACATTAGAAATGTTGTGACATCTCAAACAACAGTCAGCAAAGTTCTCTCAAAATATAGGTCAATTGAGTCACACTTTAATCATTCGACTAAGGCTCAGTAAGAACTAAAGAAAATACAGGCCAGAATTAAAGTTCGCTAACTTTCAGTAATACATGACGTTACTCTGCAAATTATGTTAAGGTTGCAAGAACTTAATGAATCTCTCTGCCAGTACGGTAGCTCTGATGATAAAATAAATGTCTTCCCATCCCATGACAATTCTATTCTAACCAATTGTATCATTGTACTCCAATCATTTAAAGATATCATTATGATAATCAGCAAACACTTGTTTGTCATCCTCTCGTAATAACTCTGAAGAGAGTATTAATATCCTCAGACAATGACAGTCAAGGAATAAAAATGATGAGAGAGACGATATTGAGATCTTTTCTCCTCTAAATTTATGGTTCGGTTACATTTGTTATTGTACCATTAATGATGGGACAATGAACATCGTAAATGGAAAACTATTTGTTTACCTATCAATTGTTAATTTTGATAAACCTCGGAATAGAAATATCAGACTTGCTAAGCGTGTTTGTACTAAACGTAAGTGATCCTACATCGTTAATTTTCTTGCTCCAAAAAAATAACTTTTGTAAACCTGTCTCAAGAAATATATCCAGAACCACACACACACACACACATTCACACATATATATGGATAGAAAGTTCCATTTAGGACCCCTTTTATACGGTACCTCACACCCAAAAAAAAAATAGTACAGGGTATCTATATGGACCATAAATAACTTTCTATTATAGGGATTTGTTAATTTAGGTTAGTTTATATATATATAAATATATATATATATATATATATATATATATATATATATATATATATGTGTGGGGATATATATATATATATATATATATATATATATATATATATATATATATATATATATTATCTAAAGAATACCCAAAGGGTAAAATACTGCAGAGATGGCAGAAGTCGGGGTCTCTCGGCTCGGGGAACGACAGGGTAGGGACGAGCCGCCCGGGGAGTGGCCCCTGAACCCCTGTTTCTTGGTATTTGGGTGTCGCAGGGGTTCCTCCTCCCCTACGCGTATGGAAAACGTCCTCCCCTCCTCCGTCGGCTCCAGCTCCCTAAATTGCCTTGTAATACTTTTACAAATAATATATATATATATATATATATATATATATATATATATATATATATATATATATATATATATATATATATATATATATATATATATATATATATATATATATATATATATATATATATATATATATATATATATATATATAACTAATTTTAAATGTATTTATATTTATCTTTTTATTTCCATAGAGATACCCAGTACTATTTTTTTGGGGTAATGAGTACAATAAAAAATGTCAATAAATAGAACAAAAAAAATTTACCTTAATTTCTCGTGTTGAATGGCGTCGGGGCTTCAAAAAACTAGAGAGGCACATTCCTAACAATTTAATTAACAACTTATAACAACTTAACTTATAATTGAAAAATTTTTGTTAGACTTATTTTTATGACAATTTTTTTTTATTTAGTATTAACCCTTTTATTTGTAAATACGCTATTAATTCTATATCATTTAACAAAAATGCATTTACGAGACAAATGAAACACATGCTACTCATACAAGTTTCACATAAACACTGAAAATCTTTTTAGTAAACATTCGGTAAAAATTTCCCTCCTCAGCGTAAAGAAGACCTACAAGTAGCTTAATATTTTTTTGAATTATAATTTCATATAATTTCCCTATGATTTTTAAATTACATTTTATATTTACTTTCATTTATAATAAGTTAAAATTAAAAATTTACTTTAGATCAAAAGGTCAATAGCTATACTTTGTCCTATATATAATATACACTAAAAAGCAAAAACGTATCACGATAAATGCGAAACGGCTAAACACCCAAATTCTCGAAACTGAACGAAGTACAACAA
>JABUQX010099974.1:0-2500 GCA_015478945.1 Trachelipus rathkii
CTTTATATTTAATATATTATATAGAAACAAATTATATATAAATATATACATCACAGTCCTAACACAAAGTTTTAATGTTTGAATGAAAACATTAACCCTAACCACCTTTATGGAAAGCAAGTCACTTATAATACCATTATTAAAACCAAATAAACCACACAAACCACCTAATAATAACCAAGCTTCGTGCAGGCCTATATTATTTTCTATAATATTAATCAAAGTGTTTGAAAAATTAGAATTTCCCCTAATTTATGACGCATCGTACTTTGGGCAAGCGCCCGGGAAGTGAGAAGACTCAGTAATATTTTTTGAAATCCTGCCTCATCTCACTTCAGTCTAACAACCATGGTTTTCGACAAAAGCATTCTACCACCACTCTTCGAAGCTAGTCCCAAATGGTCGACAAGGAAAATGATGGACAAGTCAAGTGGTAGACATTTGTAAAAAAAAAAAAAAAAAATCTGGTTATTTAGAGTTTCTGTAAGAATCCAACAAACTTAACGCTAACTTAACTTAAAACCTAACTTAAACCTAACCTAACTTAACCTAACCTAACTTAACCTAACCTAACTTAAGCCTAACCTAACCTAACCTAACCTAGCCTAAGTTAACCTAACCTAACTTAACCTATCCTAACGCCTGCGGTGGGCTGTACGAGAAATTATTTTGAAGTTGCGTCAACTATTTGACCTGTCGATCTTTGGCTAATCCCCTTCCTAACTGATCTAGGCCCAATGACATTTTTTGATTTTAACCAAACTTTCCACCCCCTTTAAAATGTATTCCCCTGTTAGTAATAGATCAACAAGGTATTTGATAAAGTCCTCCACCAATATTGTAATTGACAAAGGTTGTTACCCTAGAAGAGCATCATCATAAATACTAATAGTTAGTTTCTTTATACTGTCAATGCAGATAGTCATACAAGAGCACCACTCCTCCGCGTTAATCAAAAATTAAATATTAATGGAGTCCCTCAGGGTGCCTATTACTTCACCTAATACTGCTTTAAAACCTATACCTCTGATAACTCCCTCATCCTACTTTCCCTTCCATAAAATTAATATTTTTGGCTGATGATCTAAACAATCACGAGCTCAAATCAGTCTAGGTCAATAGGAATATTGCTGAGTGGGTGTTTAATATTCTCTTCTATCAGGGATAAGTAAAAGAATAGCGTTGTTGTTAGCATTGTTTCAGTTGTTCAGTAGTTTAATATAGCGTTGCAGTTCCTCTGTCTGCTAATATTTTAAATAATTTGCAGTGGCGAACGCTCCTTCTCAAAATTGCAAAGAATCAAAAGTGAACTGCGAAGTACAATGCTTCAAGAAAGATTGAACAATTTGTCGCTGATGTCCATTGAAAGCGATGTGCTTAAAGAGATAGACTTTAAAGAAGTCATTCATGATTTTCCTAATCGAAAATCCAAAAAAGTACCTCTTAAAGCGGTATAGAATTTTTAAGTATGTTCGCACTTGTTTGTAAATTTTAAAAAAAATAGAAAATAAATATACTAACTAAAAACATTAAATGCTTCTGTTAATACCTATCCTAAATTTCTCTAAAAGGGCCATGGACCTCCACTTGGCTTAAGACAGACCTGATCTCAATAGAGGAGGTATGAGACTGAAGAGTTTAGAAAAGCAGTGTCCTATTTGTAATAGCGAGAGAATAAAAAGAGCCAGCCAACAATTCGACGAGGAAAGAGAGAGACTGGAGAGGTTTAGTGAGAGCTGGAGAGTTAATACGACGAAAGGTCCTAGACTCCACATTTTCAATAAGATCTGTGTGAGTGGAACCACCTTAGATATATGAATCATAATCTATACAGGGAACAACGACACCTTTATAAAGAACCAGAAACTTTGGAAGCGTTAAGAAATTTTGAAGGCGCCTCAGAACACCCAACCTCTTAGAATCTTGTTTAGAGAAGAAGTAATGTGATCCTTATAATTAAAATGACGAGAAAAGGAAACGCCAAAAAATATTACAGAGACGAAGGTTTGAGCTGTGTGTTTTTGAAGATGTTTTTGTTTTGTGAAAGATTATGTCGAGTACAAAGAAAGGGAACTAAGTTTTTGAGGCAGTGAAAACAACTTTGTTCGTAATGCCCCAATTTGAAATTCGATAAAGATCAGAGGTTAGTTGCTTCATGGCCACCACCTAGCATGAGCTAATTGTTGTTGGGAGGGATGTCTATCAAAATGTAAGATGTAATGAAGGGTGGAATCTTCGGCATACTTGCGAATAGGTCAGAAGTAATAGAGGTCATTAATAAAAAGTAGAAAGAGAGTTGGGAATAGAAGAAAACCTAAGGAATACCAAAATTTAATTAAAGATTTAAAGGATAAACGGTGGCAGTCTACAACAGTTGCTAAAGAACGACCGGAAGGAAATCGGAGAGAAGGATAGATATGGAAAGAGGGAATTATAGAAATAAAACTTGTGCCAAATTCTATCGAAGGCTTTCGATATGTCAAGCGCCACAGCGAAAGAT
>JABUQX010099974.1:5000-10000 GCA_015478945.1 Trachelipus rathkii
GCAGTTGGATGTTGTTTTTACCCATACATGGCCTGAACCTTGAAAATCGCCCACTAGCAAAAGATTTGGGCGAAAGTGGCGCCTTTGTTGAAGCTGAAATCTCAAAGCAGAAGAGTATATCGCTGTGTGAAAGCTACTCAACTTGATGGAATAAAAAAAACACGGAGCACTCTCTCCAACACAGGTGCCAGATTTCACTACACTGAGGATTTATATACTTACGTCATCCACAGGATAATTGGAGAGCGCCACAAGAAGTCGGTTCTCAACCACTGGAACATTTTCAAGATATCAATCACAATGAGAAGTCACAAAATTTTCATTTTCGGGAGGGCCGGAACAGTCCCAACCTGTCTCTCTCCAGCACAATCTCTCCTCGTCCTGTAATGTAAGTACTTCAGCAAACGACACATTGGGAATAAACTATCTCAATGGTACACCGCCTCTTCTCCAGACTCGAAAATTTGGACAATATCCTCTTCATGGAAATGGTAGCTCGACTTCTCACGGTAGCAGCGAGCCGAAAATGGATGTTATGGTAATCAGACCAGCCATCACTCACAGGGGTTTGTTCAATGGAAATAAACAGGTAGAGTCTCCTATTTTGTTTCACACATCTTATTTAAACGTTCTTTCTGACACGAAATCTTTTAACAATTATAAATTTGATGTAAATGTTGGTACTAAAAATAGATTTCATGTTGTTTTCTGCAAGAAAGGTAATTTATGTAAAAGGAAGCAACCCTCTCAATCGACTCCACTCCAGGCTCCTCATTATTTTAATGCTTCCATTACAGAAATTGATAGCCAATATCAACACGCTAGCACGAGCCCCACAGCTCAAATGGATGTTCTAAATAAAGCTTCGCATAATTGGGTTGAGGAAAAGTTTGTAACTAACAATGATATGGAAACTTTTGCTTATGTTAACTCATACAATGATAGGGCTGTAGACAATATTTCACATACAGTTTTTGATAGGAAATATTTACATATTCCTTCTGAAGCCACCTCTCATGGGACTTCTCAAGCAGCTATGAATGGAATCGACGTTGAAACCATCTCTCATGGTTCGTTAGCGGCAGCTATGAATGTCCCTCACACCGCTAACCAGTTCTCATTGTTTAGAGAAGCTACTGATGATGAAGTATTTCCATCAGAGTGCTCTAATTTTAATACTTCTTTATGTAAAAATAATATTACTCCACAATGTCTTACGACTATTAATGATAAAAACACTTCCACACAAACAAATAATTTTTGTAATAATGTTATTATTCACAATGATATTGAACTTATCGCAAACGTTAAGACACTCACTACACATGTACATTCCAACAGCAAGGTTATTTTCTCTGATATTAATTTGGATAGGTCCCTTAATGAGTCCTTTTTAACTACTAATAATAATTTTAAATTTATTAATAACTCTCATGCACGCCTTCCTAGTCAAATTGATAACATTTATAGCGCTAATACTTCTTTTTTAGAGTTAGGTTTTAATGACTCAGCCGAGTCCGGTATTCCTCTGGAAAAAGAAAAGTCCACTTCTATAGAGTTTTCACGACTTCCAGAGAAGGCACAATGTAAGCACGAATATAACAAAGCAGTAGAAATGACGCCAGGTTTTAATCATTTGCAAAACCATCTTACGCATTTTCGATTGGAAAAGTGTAATATGGATTCTGCTCTTACCACAACTCCTTTATCTTCCCAATATTTTATTAAAAATTTCCAGATTAATGTTGATTCTGCAACAGATTCGCCAGGCACAGATATTGACGAAGTAGGCCGCAGTGTGGCAACAGTCAACTCCGAGAGCGAGGTGTATTTGAAGCAGTTGCCAGTTGGTGTTGAGAACTCAAGCTTTCTGACACTAATACAAATGGTGATGAAAACAATGGTGATGTTTGTGCAAGAGATAAATCGCAAGTAGTTATTGATATGGAGTTTGCAGATGTTAGAAATTTGGAAGGTAGGAGTATAAATTGTTTTTTTATGATAGCCGGCCACCTTATTTAGCTATTGAAGATCAGTGTTGCATATTGAGACAAGTAGATTATTTTATGGCACTAATAGTTATAGTGGTTGTTCCACAAACACATTTGGAAAGCAGATGGCTCTCGCGCCTATAGATCGCTTGCCCAGTAATGGATTGAACTTAGCGTTTAGTGAACAGGTGACATCAGACACGGAGGTGAAACGTAGCAAGGAGGTGAGATTAGATATGCCAGAGGGGCATGATATAGCGAATATGGAGACGCTTGTAGATATAAAGCATAGGAATGAGGTTGAAAGCCACACTTTCAATGTTTACAGACAGAGCGATATAGTTAAAAGGTATAATGGTATAAGTAGAAGAAGAGCTTTAACACACACTAGAAAAGATGTCGAAAGGTACTCTAAATTTATTGGAAATGAATTGCATAACAATTTATATAGGTGTAACTTTCTAGAGCTCAATTCTTCTAACTATCCGCATGATTTCCTTATTTCCACCTCTTGTTTTAATAATGTTTTACCTTTCAAATCTCATACTAACTCTTTTGAATGTTTAATTAGAGATTATAATCGTTCTCCCGCATTACCGCTCTTCGCTGATTTTGATTTTCACTCTTTAAATGCCTCAAATATTATAAATCAAAGGGTACCACAGGGCACTCACCCTGATTCTCTAGATAATTTTTCTGATTCTTTTATCACTTTTAATGAGGTAATTTTAACCACTTCCCATCCATCTTTTATTAATTTAGATTCAGACGAATCTTTTAAATCTCGCTCTCCCTCTCCCTCTCCAGAGGCGCTTCCAGCTCCTAATTTTTCAACTTTTTCTACTCGCCCACTACCTATAGCGGAGTCAAACCTTCCTCTATATCCCAAAGATTTACAGCCTTCCTCTAATCCTACAGCTCTTCAAGGAGAGCTAACTTTTTCTTCTTGCACGAATGACACTAATTTGGCTGACGATGTAGACGCAAACTCTCACTCATTGATTGGTCCCGCTCATTTTTTAGAGGCACATATATCATTCAATAATCACACTTTAAGAAATAAACGCTTTCTTCTCGATACCGGGAGCACTTCCAGTTTGGTAAAACAGTCACTTATCTTAGAATTAGAATGCAAATTTGCTATTAGTATACCACTTACTAAAACGCCGATCACATTGAAGTCCGTCACGGACGATATTTTTGACCAGCTCGGGACTACCGTTTTATATCTTCACATGCGCAACACTGTTTTACCCGTCCATTTCATTGTAGTAGATGACACATTTTGCGGTTTTAAATCTGATTTATTGTTAGGAACTAATTTTCTTACTCAGCCTAGGATAAGGTTTGAGGCACACAAGAACTCTCTTTCTTTTGTATCTAACACGGAGTACATCTCCATGCCTCTTATTCCAATATACCCCCAGGGACAGAGCCGTCCCGAACCACAGGTGAACTACAACACATCCTCACCTGTCTATCCAAATGTAACAAACTTTGCATATGATTTACTGATAGGCACAGCCACTACGAATAAGCTTCCTATTGGTGACAATGTCGCTCCTCCACCTTTTTCTAAAACTTTATCGGATCAGGCGCTTTCTCCGGTCAACACAAATGACCAAATGAAAACCTCTAATGTCCAGAACAACGTTGCACATTCAACTTTGCGGCAACGATTTTTTGAGGAGCTGACAAACGATCGGTTTCGAAACCCTACACATAGGGGACATCACACTCCCTCCTCCTTTCCTCGCAAACCTTTTGCAACTCCACACACTTGTTATCGCCGGAAAAATCCGCAACATTTGACCCAAGATGGGCATTTTCAATGTTTTTCTCCTTATAGACACTCTCCACAAAATTCTCGCTTCCGCGGTGGTAAAATTCCTTCTAAAGAAATTCAGACACAGGGGGCCCACAAATCTTTCTTTCATTTCGCTAATAGAGAAGATCTAGTAAACAACTGGAGAAAACCTTCTTTACTCCAGAAATCCAGGGACACCCCCACACCTTACGCTCATCCCCCCAGTGGGACTCGCAATGTTCGCAGCTCGCCAGCTGACACACTTGTCAAAGATAGCTCTAATGCATGCGCTAAACCTATTTCTCTTGATAATATAAATTCAAATGGGGTTAAAAGCTTTTTGCATGACAAATATAATGTTAATACTCCAAAACACTCTAATATTTTAGCTCATAATGTACGCTTCGATAGAACTTTTAACACAAATTTCCAGCATGTTTTTCACGGGGTAGAAAATTCTCTTATACCTAACAATACGTTTAGCATGACTGAGTTTGACAATGATATCGCAACTATCATTACAGAAGGTAATTAAAAGATTGCCTAAAGTAGCATGCAATTCTCAGGAATTTTTAATTAAACAATCGGAATACCTTCAGGCCTGCATCTTCTCCTCACCGCTGTAGGGCAACACTGACGCTTGCATTGATATAGAGATTTTAGATATTGGCAACGCGAATGCACATAGCGGGAACTTAAATTTAGGTAGTGTTAATATGGTAGAAAATGGAAATGGCAGTGCGCATGCAAATGCTCTATCCCCCAATATGATAGATAGTAGCACAAACGCTTTTGGATGGGATAATAGCCTTCCTCTTAACACTTCCTCACCTTTTAGTAGTTCTCCAGGGATTCAATTTTCCTTACCTCTGCCAAATGTTAATGGGAAAACTCTTTCTACTCTTCAGCATGCTCGTTACTTTCCTCCAGTTCGCATTAAAGAAAAATGTTTATCACATTCGCAAAGTAAAGCTCAAGATTTAGCGTTTAATGTTCCATATAACACTGAGTCTTTCCAGACACTCATTACAGCTTTAACTTCTTCTCCTCCTTTGAAATTTTCATTGGGATCTCAGCCTCTTTCGTTGCATAATAACGCGTTTCCTATAGGATAACCTCATTCTCAGGAAACCACTTTCACGCTCTCTATGGTGATCAACCACCCCACCAGTTTTCTTTAATGATCATATGTTGATCCCTCA
>JABUQX010099974.1:15000-20699 GCA_015478945.1 Trachelipus rathkii
CCATAGACGAGCTCTGCAGAAGAGCATTTAAGGTCTTCTTTGTACGAAGTTCTGATACCGAGTAGGACAAGAGGAAGAGTTTCGGACCAATTGTCCGGTGTTCCATGGGCCATAAGAGAGGCCTTTAGCTGTCGGTGGAACCTCTCTATGAGCCCTTGAGCTTGCGGATGGTAGCTGCAAGAGCGAAGGCGCTTAGAGCCGATTAAAGTCATAAGGTCCTTCCAGAGGTGAGACTCAAACTGCCTACCCTGGTCTGTGGACACAGTCGACGGAGTGCCAAACCTGGCTATCCAGTTGTACAAAAATGCCTGAGCAATTGTCTCGCTGGAAGTATCACGCAAGGGAATGGCTTCTACCCATCGAGTGTACCGGTCAATGCAAGTGAGAATGTGGGTGAAACCATTTGAGGATGGTAAAGGGCCGACTAAATCAATGTGCACCTGGTCAAAACGTTCACCAGGGGGAAGAAATTGCTGAAGAGGTGCGACAGTGTGCCTGTGCACTTTAGATTTTTGACAGTTGAGACACTGCGTTGTCCCACTGTTTAACATCCTTTAGTAAGGACGGCCAGACGAAATGCTTACCTATTTTGACTGACTACCTTTTACCCCTGGGTGCGAGCACGTCGTGGAATAGGTGTGAAAACACCTATTCTGCCGCATGGGGTTAGGTACGACTGTACGAGGGATGTGCTGAGAAGAGACATCGCATAAACAAAGCGGGGAAAACCAGAAAATTTCTACAGTTGAATGTCGAAGAAGAGGCGGGAGCGAAAAATAAAATCTCTTCGAGTTGCTGCCAAAGCGAGCCACTTTCGACGGAAATCAAAGTCTTGGTAAAGGAGAGATAGCGTTAATTCGGGAAAGAGCATCGGCAGGAATGTTGTCCTTTTTTCCTTTTATATGGCGGATATCAGTTGTGAATTGGGCAATGAATTCAAGGTGGCGGGCTTCACGAGGTGACTGTTTCACTGTGGAAGCTGTAATGGCATGCGTGATGGGTAAATGATCAGTTACAACATGGAATTCCCGACCTTCTATGAAGTAACGGAAGTGCTTAATTGCTAAATAAATTGCGAGAAGTTCCCTTCCAAACGCGCTATACCTTGTTTCAGGCGGCTGGAACTTTTTAGAAAAGAAAGCTAATGGACGCCATTCGTTATCAATGAACTGTTGTAGGACGGCACCTGCCGCGAAATCTGAAGCGTCTGTGTTGATTCTAGTCGGGGCTGTGTCGGATGGAAATATAAGTAACACGGAAGAGGCAAGGGCTTCCTTGATGGCGGTGAAGGCATTAGTTGCTTCGTCGTTCCAATCTACAGTGACAGAAGCAGCAGAACCTTTACGTGGATGCTTAAGAAGTGCGTGAAGCGGGAGGAGAATTTTAGCGGCGGACGGTATAAAACGATGGTAGAAGTTTACCATCCCTAAAAAACGACGAGTTGACGCTGTTTAACGGGTTTCGGAAACTCACGAATGGCTGCCACACGATCCTCAAGGGGACGTATACCATCGGCAGAGATCGTATGTCCGAGAAAAGTTAAGGATGAAACTCCGAATTCACATTTGGAAGAATTGACACATAGACCAAATTCACTTAGTCTGGTAAAAACTTGCCTGAGATGTGAAGTATGTTCTTCCTGAGAGGCACTGGCAATCAATAAGTCGTCTATGTAGGCGAAAACGAAGGGTAAACCACGTAATACTGAGTCTAGAAGACGTTGAAATGATTGACTAGCATTTCGTAAACCGAATGGCGTTCGAAGAAATTCGTAAAGGCCGAAAGGAGTGATAATGGCAGTCTTATGAATGTCTTCCGGATTGACGGGAATTTGAAAAAATGCGCTAATTAAGTCAATTTTTGAGAAAATGGTACAACCAGAGAGGTGGGATGTGAAATCCTGTAGATGAGGGACATTATAGCGGTCCGGGCGGGTGATCGCATTCAGGCAGCGATAATCGCCAGTCGGGCGATAATCCCCATTCGGTTTGAGAACCATATGTAATGGAGAGGCATAGTCAGATTTTGAAGGTCGGATGATGCCCTTTTCTAAGAGAGATTCGAACTCTAGCTTTGCTGCTTTGAGCTTATCTGGTGCAAGACGTCGTGCATGAGAGAATGGAGGTCTGCCAGAAGTTTCAATGTGATGAACAACATTATGTTTCACAGGAGGGAACTTGGAGACTGGAGAAAGAAGCTCTGGAAAATCGGTGATTAATAATGATTCAAAAACATTATTAGATGGAGAAAGATGTATGCCACTGATGGAAGCAGATGCACGAATACAGGCAGATGAGAAATGTGTCTCAAAATCAATGATGCGGTTGTGATTCATGTCTACAAGAAGGTTGAAGTGGGACAGGAAATCTGCACCTAATATTGGTAATGTTACGTCGGCTATTCGTGGCAAGTCCCATATAAAATCACGACGGAACGGAGAGCGTAAATGGAGTCGTTTGGTGCCATAAGTGTTAATGGTTGTGCCATTGGCGGCGCGTAAAGAGCCGGATGGTTCTGGAGCTCGTTTGTTTTCGAGGATGGAACGTGGCACCGCGGAAATGGTACTGCCGCTATCTACGAGAAAAGATAGTTTGGTGGATGGATCGTAAACACAAAGCAAGTTGGACGCTTTTGAAACCACTCCGAGCGAATTTACAGAGTGGTGTTTAAGTTTAAATTCCCGAATGTACAAGGCTTAAGACATGACCGAGTTTGATCTCCAAAACGTTGATGGTTCCTACAAATACCCTGCTGGTTATGTGAGGGAAATTGAACCAAAGCCTGAGAATCAACAGAAGAAGAGGCGAATTGACGCGAAGGTGTAGGTGAGCGACGGTACGAACGTCTTTGCAGAGTAGGAGAGCGAGAATGATGACCGTAATTGTATGTAGAATAAGTATTTGGTGCATTGGGAGGGGGCGGGGGGTATGAAGGATTGGGAGGAGGCTGAGGGTATGAAGGGGATTGCGAATAAGGATGAGGAGAGGACTGAGGATACTGTTGTTGAGGATAAGGATATTGTTGTGGAGGATAAGGATATTGTTGTTGAGGATAAGGAGAGGGAGGAGGAGGGGAGGAAGGAGCAGTGTAACGCGTTTCTAAAGCTCGTAATCTAGTGGTTAAGTCCATGATGGTGTTCTGTAACACCTGTAGTTGTGATAAAATATAAGTATTTTCTGGGGCCGGTGGGTGCCTAATGGCATTGACTGATTCATTTACATGTGAAGGTGACGCTGGTGCTAAGTTATTATTACCTGAGGGATCCGTGATATGCGAAACTTGTGATGGTATGTCTGCTGTCGTAAGAGGTTTCGCTTTACAAACCCTATCTGCATAAGTAGCGAGCTCTTGCAATGAGCAGTTTGGATCAACCGTTGCTAAACGCAGTTGCATCTCTGTGGGGAGTTTTTGTAGAAAGAGATGGCGAACAATATGAATACAATTACCTACGGGAGGACCGTCAAGGGGTCACCAATGTTACGTTCAGGGACGTAACTGAAGTTTCAGAAGGCTGTGGTAACAAAACTCGTTTTCGGTTGTCAAAATCTATATTGAAACAATAAACATAATTAATATATTATAAACAATTAACAATAATAATAATAATAATAATAATAATAATAATAATAATAATAATAATGATACTAATAATTGCATTGTGAAAAATAGATATTAAAGTTACGCATAAAATGATACGTTTTCTCTTTACATTTTTTTAGGGAAACTATTACATAAAATATATGAAATTTTGAACGTAGCTTCGCTGTATTATTGAATAAAATATTAAAAATTACTTAAAATTAAATAATCGTATTGTATAATGAAGAACATAAAATTGCTGCATCTTTTTTACTAATACACAATTGCCAAAAAAAAACACAGAATCGTAAAGTATCACAAAAGCAAGTATGGAATAATAAGAACTAGGTTTCACAAGTCACTGACCTTGTAACATTCGAAGGCAAGGGATGCACTTAAAACAAATGGAGCATTAAACGTTAATAAAATCACTGATGCTCACAAGATCAATATTCATAAGATTTGGCGAATTGTTTGTAATGAAAACAGTTATTTTGGACGAAAATAAAGAGCGTTCCAGAAAAGCTTGTTAAGGCGATGATGCGGGATCGATTGACCAAATAGCAAGCAAGGATGGTCATGTGAGAGTAGGACGATATGTACTAAAAGCTGAAGAAAGTGATAACGAGACCAATATATATAAATATATATATATATATATATATTATATATATAATATAATATATATATAATATATATATATATATATATATAATATAGTATATATATATATATATATATATATATTATATATATATATATAATATATATATATAATATATATATATTATTCTCATCTACCTTTTTTTTCCCCCAAGACTGGGGTAAGTGCGTCTACATGCATCGGAAAGAAAAGCAGTAGAAGAAGAATATGACAAGTCGAAACACAACCCAGCCTTACGCCCGCTCTGTACCATTTAATAGCAGAAACTCGTCGCAGACAAAAAATCCACCCTAGAGAGCTTCACGGGACCGCGACGGAACCCTCACTATGGTAAATCGTTAATGTAAGGGTTCATCCCTTGGCCAGGTGGGCTACAAACCATACCCCCTCACAAAACCCAGCCATTCACTCCTATTAAGCACCTTAATTCTCGCCTCTGCCAAACTCACATTCTCTCCTTCAAACCATTCGTTTACGACTCAAATCCACTTTGTTTTCGGGCTCCAGCCGCGTCGGTTTTACCAACACACTCGCCACTATACATTCCGGCTTAAACCAACCGGACTAGCTTCCATCCTTGCCATATATATATATATATAGATATATATATTATATATATATATATAATAGTTATTATATATATAGATATATATATATAGTGAGTATATATATATATAATATATATATATATATATATATACAGTATATATACTAATATATTATATATATATATAGTATATATATATATATATATATGATATATACTACATAAATTATATATATTATAATATATAATATATATAATATATATATAATATATATATATTATATATTTATAACTATATATAGATATATATATATATATAAGATTAATATATTATAGATATATATATATATATATATATATACTATATTATATAAATATATATATATATATATTATATATATATATATATATATATTGTTACGTTCAGGGACGTAACTGAAGTTTCAGAAGGCTGTGGTAACAAAACTCGTTTTCGGTTGTCAAAATCTATATTGAAACAATAAACATAAGGACTGATGGAGCATTAAACGTTTGTAATAAAATCACTGATGCTCACAAGATCAATATTCATAAGATTTGGCGAATTGTTTGTAATGAAAACAGGTTATTTGGGACGAAATAAAGGAGCGGTTCCAGAAAGCTTGTTCAAGGCGATAAGATGGCGGAATCGATTGACCAATAGCAAACAAGGATGTGGTCACGTGAGAAGTAGGACGATAATACTAAAAAGGAAGAAAGAGAAGGTAATATAGCTCCCCTACGAACAGAGGAGCGTCGTGAGTGATTAAGGTGAAAAGCGAACCACTGGACGTAATGCTCGTCCATAACGCGATGTGGAACGTGGTGGACAAGACGGTAAGGTTGCAGACGGAATCGGTTCTGGATTCGGAGGAGGAATCTGTATTGGAA
>JABUQX010099975.1:0-7500 GCA_015478945.1 Trachelipus rathkii
AAATGCCATCCTAGAATTTTCGGCTGATTTCCAAATATATATTGTTTTACTGTAGGAACTGCCGTTCTCTATTTACATACTGTGAGCATTAAAAACTCTGACCATCTATATATATTTATTATACGTATATAATATATATATTATATATATATATATAGTATATCTATTATATATGAGTATATATATATATATAGTATATATAATAATATTATATAATATATATATATTATATACAACACTTATTGTGGACACAAATAATAAATATTTACTTCGAAATAAACTAAAAAATTAAATAAAAAATGACATTTGAACAATAAATTTTGAAGCTCAAAAAAGATAAAAAGTAAGTTCATTTTATAGGCAAATCAAATTTTTTAATTTTTCTTTACCTAAAATAAAAAATCATTACGCAACGCATTCAATACTAAATTAATTTTGAGGATGTGGTTTAAAGCAGGTCCTATATATATTATCTATAATATATTATATATATATTAATATAATTAAATATATATATTATATATAATAAATATATATAATATCTATATATATGATATATATATATATTATATATATATATAATAGTATATATGTATATATATATATAATATATTTATATATATATATATATATATATATATATATATATATATAGAATAGATATATTATATAATATATAATATATTATATACTATATATATATATATATAATACTATATATATATATATATTATAATATAATTATATATATATATGATATATATATATATGTAACCGGACGTTACACCTATTAGTTCATTTTAACCGTGCTGACGGAGGGCACCAAGAGTTCTTATCTTTGGAGGGTACCTGAGAAAAAAGTATGAGGTTTTATTCAAATATAATTATAGCATAAAATAAACAGAAATTTGAAAAATAAATAGATAATCCCACAATCAATATAAATGCGTTTTCCTATTCTTGCTAACTAGACCCTCAATATATATTATATATTATATATATATATATATATATATATATATATAATATATATATATATATTATATATATATATATTATATATATATATATATATATATATATATATATATAATATATTATATATAAAAAATATATTAATTCAATATATATACAGCGGCATAAAATATGCAATAATACACAAGAATCCTAATGTCATTAGCTTTTATACATGCACTGAGAGAGAGTGTTTTTCCCACTCATGTATAAATGACCGCTCACTTGCTAGGTTAACTGGTGACGTAACTTTTAAATCAGTGACAGATCCTGCTTAACCCCCACCTCCGGTTCGATGCGAAACCTCGATAAGGGTGTTCCTAAATGAGTCCTTCACGACTTTCCTCGTGGAAGTGATAAGTGCTCAGAAAGCACCTTTACAATGACTGTGGTCAGCAAACCCACATACCTATTATAAGCCGTTAAATTAAACGACCTATACTCAAGCACCGCAGTGGTGCTAAGACTCCTGTTGAATGGTGGCAATTATGTCCCTACGCGAGCACTTCCGTCTGGTTATGATGACCTTGCTTGTCGAATGAGGTCACACCATGCTTCATGAACCGCCCACTACTTAATGAAGAAATCCTTCCTCATGGCAAGAAGTTATCCTCCGCACCAGGTTCCGCAATGGCTTTTGCACCAGTCTCTGTCCTAATTCTTGACCTCTGTATCGGGTTCACACTGAATCCTTTACAATGGGTTTCACACTAGGTCCTTAAAACGAAAATATCCTATGATAAATATATACACCCTTTAATATTTACAGTAATGGAAATAAATAAATAATAATAATAATAATAATAATAATAATAATAATAATAATATAAGTTAATGAATGAATAATAATAAAATAATATAATAATGTAATAATAATAATAATAATAAAAATAATATAATAATAATAGTAATAATAATAATAATAAATAATAATAATAATAATAATAATAATAATAATAATAATAATAATAATAATAATAATAATAATAATAATAATAATAATAATAATAATAATAATAATAATAATAATAATAATAATAATAATAATAATAATAATAATAATAATAATAATAATAATAATAATAATAATAATAATAATAATAATAATAATAATAGGTCGTAGAACCTTCCAAGTGCTACTACCTCAATAAGTACACACACTCGCGTCCGCATTCGTACCAACAACAAATATACAGTTCAAATTCGTTCACATTTGTACTCACAACCATACTAATAAAAATAAAGATGAAACTTATAACAATTACCATAATAATAACTAATGGCTAATTATACTTATAATAATCATGTAATAAAAATAATAAAAACAAATATAATAAAATAATGGCATATACCAAATTCATACTGTATTACTACTTCCTACATATATCGTTTTCCCAATCAATTTTACAGACTATGATGATATAGATAGGAAGATAGAAGGAAAAGGTAGCGTATCAGAGCCAAGGGTAGTCTCAAAACCAACTACGCTCTGCTACCATAAATGTAAAAAAAATAATTGTTGTTTGAATATTGTTAAATGGCATAATGAAAGATAAAACAAAAAATTGGTTTTAAGCTACAAAATAAAAAAATTAATTAAAAACTGTTCATGATGAAAATCAATGGTAACCATATATAGTAATCCCACTTGACCTTAAGTTCAAAAAGTTAAGAAATCTGGAATTTTCTTGGTTTTTTGATACAAAAATGTTTGTAATTTTTTTTACCATTCATACTACATGCATTATTTAGGTACCAAATGATTCAGAATTACATTTTAAACACATTTAACTGAATAAAAATATTTTGTTGAGGTAATAGTTTAAAAGTTGTATACAAAATAATTTTTTTTTCCAGATTTTTGTATATTTATTAGAAAACTTCATAAGAATATTCAAATATTTGTTTCTACCTATTTATTAAGTACTATATTAGTTATTCAGTACAGAATAGTCTAAATTTAAACGAATACTTTAGATAAATACTTAATCTAGAATTTAAAATGACTTTTTGAGACAAAAGTTTTCATCAATTTTCGGGATCTAATTTTGTTTCTAATTAATCCATCCCTATGATCATGACCGACTACTGCTAAAGAAGCCTCAGTAACTAGCTTTATATGCCTTTCTACATTATGACTGTGGCAATCGTGTCTTAATTTTAAAGGGTTATAAATTAAATTTTTGATTTCCGCTTCTGACATAGCATTTAAAATGGGTGGAATTGTTTTCCATTGTGAAATTGGGGTCATGTTGTGGTAACTTGATGCGTTGAAATTTATTTTTTGTTTTAAAAATGTCCTGACACCTTTATTCATGGACACCATCTTTTTCAGGTTCATCTTCACTTTCACTTTCAACCACTCACCTTCAAAATCATTTTCACAAGTAAATATTTCAATAAAAAACCTTTAATATTTAGCAATTTATTAACAGCTCTTACCCTAACTTCCTCTTCTTCATTAGCTAACATTGCTACTAAAATATTTTCACCATGTGCGAAGTAACTATTGTTGTTTATTATTTTGTAGCAAATCTCCCTTATATTTTTATCTGGAAACTTATTGACTCTTTGAATCAAACGAAATAAGTTTCCAGCTCCATCAGTCAATTTTTTATTAACCGTTATGTGGAACCAACTTGGAAAATAAACAGTTACTATAAATTCTGCAACCATTTCAGGTTTTTACTTGATTTCACTAAAGATGCATAGTAACGGAGAATTCTGCAAGCCAATGTAAGCCAACGAGAATGATTTATTGGGCCCACTTCTAACAATGCCAAATCGTCATCCACATCACCAGTTATTATGCTGCAGCAAATGCGATAGGCATAGTTCTGGTCAGTTGAGAGACTGTCTAAAGTTTCATTATCTAGTAAAATAAATTCATTACATGGTATTGGTTTAAATTTTACCACTTCCCATTCAGACACGTTTCCATTTAGTTTCGAGCCAATTGACCCTGCAAACTTATCGGGACCTTTTTTTGTGCCATCCAGTTTCCTGAAAACATGCCTCAATGGTAGCTCATTTAGATGCAGAAGACAGATATCATGTTGTAATGGTTTTCCAAGAAACATCTCTAAATATCTTATTGAATCATTTCTATGACCAGTATTCACATTTGTTCCATCTGCCTTCACCAGAGATAATCTATTTTTTATTCCGTACCACAAACTCTCTTATAGATTCCGTAGGCGATATCAATTCCTTTTTCGCTATCTGGTGAAAATGGTCAAGATAGAAGTCGTCTGAAAAAAATGAATAACTTGTTAATTAACAAATTAAGTTTGCAAAGTTGTGAATTGATTTCACAGAAACTATTTAAATAAATACTTACCATTTAAATTAACAATGTACAGGTCTAAAATATTTAAATTTTATTTACCTGGGCTCGCCAGTGATAACGTAATGGTCTTCCAGTATTGTAGACGTGTAGTATTTGCCATTCACCTCAGAAATTTGAGAAGTTTCCATCTTTCTTTTCCAGGTCGAAACCAATTGCCAGTTTAATGTTATGCAAACACTTTTTCTTCCTTTCTTTCTGCGTTTCCTTTTCTTATATTTCTTTCTCTCTTAACTTATTCTGAAAGTTTTGTTTGTTTAGTGGTAAATTAGATTAGTTTTTCACAAAAATCATGTTTAGTGAATAATGTAAGTAATCAGTATTATTTTTTAAATTTTTATATTGTATAATGTATTGTATACTGGTAGGTAGTTCCAAATCTAGGTACTTATCAAAATAACATTTTGCATTTTAACATCTTGTTTTATTTAAACCAAATCTAACTAATACAGAAGAAAACGATTGCTGCGCCAGGCCGCTATACTTATTTGATACCTGAAAAAAGATTTATTTAGATATAATACTATTGAAATGTTACTGATCGGCTACACAAATAATGGAGATTTATTAGATATTATTTGATAATCATCAATTTGCATTTACCCTGTTTACAGCTTCCGGCTAATGTGCGAAAGTTCCTTCTGTTTTTGTTGATCACTTAGACATCTGGCAATATAATTCAAGGAACTCAGAATCATGGTTTGAAGATGTTGCAAGCATTTTAACATAGGACTGCTGAATGTTTTCCTCAGATGCTGATTCTGAAATGGGGCTTCTTGATCAGTTTCTGGATAAAGTTGATAAGAACAACTTGGTTTTGACACTAAGTAATCAGTTTTTTTTTTTGGATTTCTTTGCACTTTCAATTTCTCGTATGTTTCTTTTCTTAAAAATTTAATTTCAGAAGTTGTTAAAGGAACTGGTTTTGAAGTACAGTAGCCCCTTCTGACAGTTCTTTGGTTCTGTAAAAAAAAGATCCATAAATTCAGTTTTCTGGATCCGTCCTTTATTAAAAATTTTAAAATGTTCAAATTAATGAAAGCATCAAAATTTGTACCTTTGTTGACTAAGAACTATGATAGTTTCAATACTCTAATAAGAAATTACATGCAAAATGTTATTTAAATTAAACAAATATTTTGATTACTTTATTATTTGATACTTTATACTTTATTTAAATGTATTATACCAATTTCTATAGAATTATCGTTCCAAATCGATAGATAGTTTCCATGTAATATATTCAATATACTCACCTCGTAAAACTTATGATCATCTCCTGTCATTTTTAGCAAATATTGTTTTCTTTCTGCAGCTGCTAGAATTTTATGGTCTTTTTGAAATATGTCAAATAATTTGTTTAAATCTTCTATAAACTTTGAAGCGTACAATTTAAATTTAGGACCTTGTTTTTTCTTATCATAATTCAGAAGTCTTGAAAACTCTTTTAGGTGATTATTTAATCTCATTTGAATAGCATTTGCAGATATGGGGTAAACATTATACTTTATCCATAAATTATAAAGCTCTTCACTAACTTATCTTTGAACATTTTCTGTTCTATACTCTTTGAAAAAAAGGCATCTTTCCAATACCATCTTTAAGGTTGGCAGTCTTACTGGTGGAAATTCTTCGGAAGGTTTATAGCATTCATTAACTAGAAATTTACTTACAGAATTTCTTGTACACATAATTTTATAATTAAATTTCAACTAATAATAATAAAAAGCTCTGAAAAATAAGCAAACTGATATTAAAGTTGTCACATTTTGACATTATACAAATTTTTTTTTTTAAATTTTCAGTAAAAAAAAAGTTTTTTTTTTGAAAATACAAGGAAAACTATTAGCTTTACAAGAAAAAGTTATTTAATAACATTTGTTTAAATTTAAATTCTGCATTATTTGATATAAAGATCACTTTTTAGCGTGAATAGTAAAAAAGGTATTGACATTTTTGTACCATTAATCCGATAAAATACTAGATTTTTTAACCTTTTGAACTTAAGGTCGAAACATTTTTAAGCAAACTTTCCCTATTAACCAATTTATTGCCCTCTATTCGCCCTGTTTTAACAAAATTACCAATTTTGTTCATTTTACTTCTAAATATTTCCTCTAACAATATTTTGTACCCTTAACATAACCTTACCAACCCTAAAATGTTACGTCAATTAATTTTCATATTTTTATACTTAACGTAACCTTACTCTGATGGTATACCTATTCGATTTCACCTAGCTTACTCCAAAATGTTATATCAACTCAACTGCCTAACGCAACCTAACCCATATGGTATCTTTGCTCAATTTAGCCTCACTCGACCAAAATCTCCTATTAGCTCAACTTAGCCTAACGCAACATAACCCATATGGTATCTTTACTCAATTTAGCCTTATTTGACCAAAATCTCCTATCAGCTCAACTTAGCTTAACGCAACCAAACCCATATAATTTATTTACTCAATTTAGCCTTATTCGACCAAAATCTCCTATTAGCTCAACTTAGCCTAACTCAACCTAACACATATTTTTGCTATAAAAATCTTCCGAATAAATTTCCAAAATCACAATTCGTTTACAAATTCAGCGATGCTATCCGAACCTTAACCTATACCTAATATCTCCAAGTTAACACGATTTGAGATTTAAATATAACCTAACTCCTATCTAACTCCAAACCAACTTTTATCGACTATTCTTAAATTCATTATTTGAACTTCACTTGTTAATTACATTTGATCCTATTTCAATTCTTCCTAATAATAGTTTACTCCCTTTCATTAACTGTTACCTTTAATTCCTTATTTATTTTTAGAATTCAAAAAAATTAACAAAACTTACCCGAATTTCACGGGACAAGAAGCTTCAAATTATTTCGACAATGGAACCTTACAATTTCAATCCAGAATATTCCTTAATGATTTTACGTCAAACTTTTGAAACCTGCTATACACTTTATAATCCCTGTATTCACCGATTATTCAAGAAAAGATATATTATTTTTCGCCCGTAGAATTCCTCCGTGACCTAATTTCCAAAATCAGTTAGTTGGTTTATTCTTCAGCTACCACTATTATATATATATAATATATATATATATATATATATATATCTAATTATATATAATATATATATATA
>JABUQX010099975.1:10000-13244 GCA_015478945.1 Trachelipus rathkii
ATATATATATATATATATATATATATATTATATATATATATATATATATATTGATGAAGGACGGAAATGTTGGAATGGAGGTTAAAAAGGTAATCTTTGAAAGTATATTGACTCCGACGCTACTGTATGGAGCTGAAACGTGGACCACTACGAGGAGGGAGGAGAGTAGAATACAAGCGGCAGAAATGAGGGCTCTGAGAGCAATGACTGGAAGAAGCAGAAGAGACAGAATAAGGAACGAAGTAACCAGAGAAACTGTAGGAGTGAAGAAGATTATACTGAAGATGGATGTGGGAAGACTGAGATGGTGGGGACATCTGGAAAGGATGCAGCCTGATAGAATGCCGAAAAGAAGATGGGAATGGACACCGGAGGGAAGAAGACCGAGAGGTAGACCGAAGAAAAGATGGACTGAATCGGTGGAGGATTCTTTAAAGAGATGCCAGCTGCAGACAATGAGATGGTTGAAGAGAAGAGGAGTGGTCCAGGAGAGAGATGTCTGGAGGAAGACCCTCGCGCAACTGACAGGATGAAAATCCTTCCTGGGAGAGGAAGTAAGAAGTAAGTATATATATATATATATATATATATATATATATATATAATCAGAATAAATGTATATATATATATTTATATTATATATTATATATAATATATATATATATATATATATATATATATATATATATACAAAGGCTGGCACCGTTAATGAGAAAATTAACGTCGTTAACCCTTAATCTTTAAAAAAAAAATTAACGGTGTTAATTATTAAAGCGTTTATCGGTAAAGAATGTAACGGAAGTTAACGCTAATCGTTAACGTTAACCGTCTTCAAAATATGTAGGAATAGTAATAATAATTGTTAATTTTCTTTTATTATGATTGCAGATATTCAAATTATTTTAATGAAAAAATTATATATATATATATATATATATATATATTTATAAATATATATTTATATATATATATATATATATATATATATAATATTATATATATATATATATATATATATATATATATATATATATATATATATATATATATTATGTATATATATATATATATATATATAATATATATTTATATATATATATATATATATATATATATATATATATATATATATATATATAATATATATATATATTATATCTTATATATATATAATATATATATATATATATATTTATATATATATAGTATATATATATATAATATATATATATATATATATATATATATATACTATATATATATAATATATATATTATATATATATAATATATATATATATATATATATATATATATATATATATTACTCGTCAAAAATAACACACCACTAGGTTACATGTCACTTTCAGGAATGGGAAGGAGCCTAACCCCATGAAACCCCACACCAACACACACGACAGCATCAGTGTAACTATATAGCCACCCTGCAAAGAATTCGCTGAAGTATTGAGGCCCTCATCGTGATAAATTTAGGAAAACATAAACCACGTAACTAGACGTGGGAGAAATAGGGTAGGTTATGTCAGGGGTTTAATTGTAGCGCACACAAAGATTGCACGGGTGGTCCAACGGTACCAGGAAACCCTGACATATGATCGCCGGCGAGGACAAGGTAGGCCCGGGGCCACGACACCCGTGGAAGACCGATTTATACATCTGTGTGCATTACGAGAGTGCCACACAACGGCACGACATCTGCAGATACAGCTAGCGGAGGTACACGGCACCAGAGTGAGAGACAATACAGTACGTTGAGTCCTTGCGGAACATAATTATCGGCCACGGAGTTCTTCCTTATGTCCACCACAAACCACGGCACATCGAATTGCGCGACTGGCATTTGCCTGAGAACACATCCATTGGACGGTCGACGATTGGGCAAAGGTGCTCTTTACGGACGAGTCGAGAGTGTCACTGTACACCTCGGACAGGCGTGCTAGAGTATACCGATGACTGACGGAAAGGTTCGCGCAATGCAATTTGCTGCAGGTGCCGCCGTTTGGAGGTGGGTCGGTTATGGTCTGGGGAGCCATCTCTTTATCGGGGCCTACGGAGTAGCACATCTTCGATTTCGGCACTCTTATTGCCGTAAAGTATATCACGGACATCCTCTAGCCATATGTCGTGCCATATGCCCCCTACATCGGTGACTCTTCCATCCTAATGCATGACAATGCAAGACCACACAAGGCCCAATGAATGAACGACTACCTTAGAACGGTTCAAATTGCGGCGTGGGAGTGGCCAGCATATAGTCCGGACCTCATCTCAATCGAACATTTATGGGATATCCTGAAAAGTTGGATCCGACAGCTGTAACCCCTCCACGAACCCTTCCGGACCTGCGACAGCAACTACACAACGTATGGGATCAAATTACTGTCCAGGACATTCGCCCACTCATCGATAGCATGCCAGGACGGTGTCAGGCAGTCATTGGTGCCTGAGGGGGGGGGTATTACATGGTATTGAAACAAACCCAAGACCCCCCGCTTCCGTCGCCGTACGTACCAACATTGTGTGTTTGCAGCGCTGAACTCTTCAAACCCTACTGCGAGACGCATTTGGCTGCCCCTTGGCTCACACTCTATCTACCTACAGTTCTGGGGAACAGGAATCCACCATTTTTATGTGTCGAATGCCTAATCCAACTGTTCTTTCGTCTTCCGCAAATCATTCCTCTGGCTTTCTTCGCCACGTATTTTAGCGGCTTTCATTGTAATCGTCTCCATATATAGGATATATATATATCGATCTGGCGCAACAATATATTATATAAATATATATATATATATATATATATATATATATAATTTGTGGAATACAAGCTCTTTTCCGCTCTTTATATTTATATATGTGAAATAACCCTTATATATATATATATATATATATATATATATATTATATATAATATATATATAATATAATATATATATAATATATATATATAATATATATATAATAATATATATATATATTATATATATATATATATATACTTGACAAAGATTACTTCCAAAAGCGTAATACCTTAATTAATATTTAAATAGTATAATTGGTTTGTAAAATAATGGATATATCGCTTACAATTGTAGTACAAATATGTATATATTTTATAAATTAAAACGCTTATTAGCCAACGTCTTATATTTTTCACTAGTCACAAAGAAGAAGTCAAGTAAGAATGAAAAGAAGTTAATGACTCAATTGGATCGGGCAACAGC
>JABUQX010099976.1:30000-32500 GCA_015478945.1 Trachelipus rathkii
ATTTGGTTATCAAACCTAAAAATACCAGTATAATATATTGGTACTTACGTAAGCTCATTATTATTAAGTTTAATGAGAAATTCGCTGATCCAAACACAAGTCAACTCAGGATTTTTTTTTTCTTTTTTTTTTTCCTTGATATTGTTTGAAAAATTTAATTTTCTCAAATCTAAAATGGGTGGGTGGGGAGGCAGAACCCCGTCAGCCCCCCCCCCCTCCGTAGACCACCGAATTAAAAACATTTCAATTATTCTAAACTCCTTTATCTTTTTGAATACCATAGCTATTAATTAATTTATAATCTGGACGTTTAATCTTTCTCTTCCAGTCAAGAATAATATCTTTATGATGTAGTTTTGAATTATTGAAATATACCTTCCTTGAAAATGGAAAGGGGAAGTTCTTAGACGTTAGAAGGTTTAATAAATCTTAAAGTTGAATTTGTGAATTTTGTATATATATATATATATATATATATATATATATATATATATATATATATATATATATATATATATATATATATATATATATATATATATATATATATATATATATAATTCATATTGTGTGATGCGTTGCTTTTGAGTTTTAGAATGCAAAACAAAACGTCAAGTTGATCATAAATTATGATTATACTTGCTCCATAAGTAAAACCTTCACTGTTTATTTGATATTTTCTTGTATTCTGTACGTAATGTATGTATATATAAATACCTTGTATTTATATATATACATACATTACGTACAGCATGTATGTATATATATAAATACCTTGTTTATTTTTATCCATATCCACACACGCATATATGTCATGTGTATAACAAAATCCACACACGCATACGAACACACACCACACACATACAAACCTATACATACGAACACTTACACACACCTACATCTACACACATACACACACACCTACGCACACACATTCACACACACACCAATCGACTTCGTTCACATTATAAAATAGAAACAATTTATTCAAGTTTTTTCTAGATTTCTAGATTGACAATTTGTGTTAGAATTTTTGTTTTTAGATCATTTTTAAAAAGATATATTTTTTTTATCTTTGAATTTAGATTAATTTGAATTAGATAAGCAAGAAAAGTAAAGTAAATGATTTTAGATAACAAGTAAATAATATATAATAAATTATTAAAAATTACATTAGTAAACTAAATTTATTTATTTAAATAAGTAAATAAATTAGATAGATGATAAATTTAGATAATAAGTAGATAATTTTAAATAATAAGGGAAGGAAGCCGAGGGAGTGAGTGGGGGTTTTTATCTTTCCCATATAAATTCAGAAGAGGGAGAGGGGGTATTTGGTGACTCTTATTGGATATAATATCAATTTAAATGACACATTTTTCACAGCTGTTTGTAGCGAGACCAATTTTCATCATTTAATAATAATAATTCTTTATTGCTGTAGATTATTATTATTATTATTATTATTATTATTATTATTATTATTATTATTATTATTATTATTATTATTATTATTATTATTATTATTATTATTATTATTATTATTATTATTATTGTTATTATTATTATTATTATTATTATTATTATTATTATTATTATTATTATTATTATTATTATTATTATTATTATTATTATTATTATTATTATATAATTTTATATACGATGTAATGAGTTTTTAGTATCTAAAAATATTTATTAAAATAAAATAGAAATTGATAAAAAAAGAAAAATTTAAATAAATTAAAATTATAAAATATAAAATAAACAGATGATAAAATAAAAAATATATATATAAAATGCAAAAATAAAGCAATTAAATAGAAAATAAAATAAAAATAATATTAGATAGCAAAGAAATATTAGAAAAATAATATAATAAAAGCAAAGTTGTTCAAATAATAATAATAATAAAAAATTAAATGAATTTCGTCATTTATTTTTAAAAAAAGGAAATATGTTTTGAGTAATTCTAGCTTTGCAGCAACTCAATATTTCCAATAATTAGGAATTAAAAAAATAATACTTTCCATTATTACAATTAATCACTGGCTTTTATTCTGTTCAAATTTTCTGTTCAATGATTTTTGACATAATGTTTTAATGGAATGTGCTTAGATGATGCTTAACACACCTACACACATACACACACACCTATACACACACGCGCACACACAAGCACACACACATTCACCTACACGCATATATATATATATATATATATATATATATAGTATATATATATATATATATATATATAATATATATATATATATAGACATATATATATATATATATATATATAATATATATATATATATATATATATATATATATATATATATATATATATATATATATATATATATATATATATATATATATATATATATATATATATATATATATATATATTGAGATGGGCAAAATCGTTCATGAATCCGAACGACAAGTCACCAATTAAGATACAAAAAAAAAAAAATCCAGATCAAGTTTTCTTAAT
>JABUQX010099976.1:42500-45000 GCA_015478945.1 Trachelipus rathkii
CACTATACATACGCTTAAACCGAATATCATTCATCTTTTCCACATGACCAACCACCATCTCAATACTTTCATTTATTCTCTCGTTTACCCCCTTTCCTTTAAGCAACACCCACAACTCTCTAATATGCTTCATTCCCCTATTTTATCAATTTTCTCACACCTAGCATGCCCCTAAGATTGTCCATCTGAACACATTGACTTTAGATCTATACCTCTTTATTCCAGACCATAGTTCCACTACTACTATACAATAACACAGGGAACAACATACCGTCTGTAAGACCCTAGTGCACTAAATACTTAGTCCTTTACATTCCCACCACCACCAACGAATTTTAATTGCAACCAGCCACCTTCCCTTCCATTCCAACTCTGCATCATTCCGTTCCTTTCATCCAACAATATACGGCCTATATTAAACTAAGACACTTGGTTCCAGCTGCTCACCATCTAACATAACTCAAAACACTGAAAGGACTGTCCTCACTCACAACAATAACCTAACTCTTATCTATACGTTTATGCTTTCAACCCCTCCATTTACATCACTCTGCCAAATCTTTCTTTACCAATACCTCTCGAACTCTTCAGATTCGCCACACAAAACCAAATCATCTGCAACATATAATAGGTAGGCACCCTCCACTCATCTCATTTCTATTCTAACACCTTTTCCTGTCACGCCCACCTTCAATTTTTTCAAAACCCCATCCATATAAAAATTGAATAACCAAGGAGTCATAACACAACCCTGCCTCACTTCGCTATTTAATACTAAACCAATCACTTTGACACCATTTATTCTTACCACACGCCTCATATCGTCATAACATACTTTTGATTCCCAAAATTGGCAAGAAGTCTATCCACAACTATATACAACATAACACCTGCCATAACGACGCCTTCCCCTATTCACCCTATCATCTACCCCTGTTGCAAATCCATAAAACCTAAATACAATTCATTTTTTCCTCTCTCTCTCAATTTCTCTCTATCATTTGCTCTTAATGAAAGATTTGATCCAACACATCCTCTACTACCTCTAAACCGCACCTTGTTCTTTCACCAATCAGTCCTTCAGTCCCTCGACGCACTCTTCGACCTAAAAAACACAGCATATATCTTCCCTCAACAAACTCTCAATAAACTAAATACCCTAAAATTTTCTACAGTTCCCTTTTCTCCCTTACCTTATATAAAGGTACTAATTACTGCTCTCCTCAATTCCCTTCAGAACTATACCCTCCATAAAAACGCTTTATTAACAAACAACTTCAAAGATCCATCAATCACCATCTTGCTCCGTTCTGTTGATCAATTTCACCAGTAATTTACATCTATAACGCTGCAGATTTACCTTTCTTTAACTTTCTCACTCTAACCAACACCTTCTCCTTGCTAATAAACCTCATCAAACACCAAATACCTATTCCTTCTTGTAACATCAAACCCACACACAGTCATTATCACCTCATCCCATTACTGCCCAATATTATAAACAGATTTTCAAAAGTGTTTCTTTCCACACTACACTCACATCCATTTCATCAGTTAAAAACAACATCCTTATTCATTATTCTAAGCAGGTTCCCCTTAATTCTAATCTATTACCTTTCGCGCTTATTCCAGAGAGCTTGCCTATTCCGCTCTTGTTAACCCGCCATTCATCCTCCTTCCAAACTGTTCATTACCTCTTCTTCTCTTTCGTATGCATCTTTTAGCATTGCCTTTTTTTCTCCTTATATAATTCCAAGCATCTTTTCTTTTGAAACTTCAATCATTTGCTTTTAGTACATTCAACCACGCTTCTTTTTTACTGTTAACCCCTTGCATCACTTCTTCATTCCACCTCTCACTGTTATCAATCTTTACTTCCTACTTTAGCACACCACATACTTCTTTTGGCACTCTAACAATTGCTCGGCTTATTTGCTTCAGATTTATTAGTTTCAACTTGTTCTCACATTCTAATGATTTACTTGCGAAGCGTTCTTACATACTTACCTTAATCCTTGTTTCAACTCAAACTTCTCTCTCTTAATTTTACCCACTTCCTTCCGTTATTCCCCTTTCTCTCCATCCAAGTCCCCCACAAACTTAATTTTACATAGAAAACGCGAATAATGAATCCGATAGAATGCACCGCCATTCCTAAAACCCCAGTCTACTGATTTAACATCCAATACATAATTCAACATCTCCCTCTTCACCCATCACAAAATCAATCATACTTTTTCACTTCGGATACTATCTCTACCTACACCAACTCTAGTATACTTAATGATACTCTTGTGTTTAAAGAAGTATTACTTACACAACATACCTCTGCCACCTCCAAAATCAAATCAGCTTCTTACCATTCTATTTCTCCTGACCACCAGCTGACCCCAAAACCACCCGTTTTATACCACATCCTTTTTTTATCATCATATATATATATATATATATATATTATATATATAATATAACTATATATATATAATTATATATATATATA
>JABUQX010099976.1:62500-65000 GCA_015478945.1 Trachelipus rathkii
AAATTGTTTCATCAATTGACTACTGTTAGCTAAATTAACCCATAAATCTGCTCCATAAAATGGGGTACAATAGGATCTTAGCAAATACAAAATCATTTCAGGATCCAGTGATCTAAATCTACGCAAAATAAGATTAAACTTACCAAAGAATTTGTTTCTTGCTCTTTTAATATCCAAGCTTTCTTCTAAATAATTATTGATATAAAAACCCAAGTATTTAGAATGCGTTGCATATCTTAATGAATCACCTGACAGCTTGAATTTCACTTGATTTTCTTTTATTTTGCGGTTTTTCTTAGTGAAGTTAACAATCAAACTCTTGTCAGGATTTATATTTGGACATAAATCAGTTATAACATTTTCTGCTTTATAAAGAAGAGTTTGAAGGCCACTAATTGATGGAGCAAGCAATACTAAGTCATCAGCATACATAATAATATTTGACATACGAAATCCTAATCTAGTTCCAATTTTACTTTTAACAATATTCCTTATTAGTTCATCAACATAGATACAGAACAAAAGGGGGGATAATATTCCACCCTGTCTTACACCGTTTTTTACTTGCCAAGTATTGGAAAAACTATTTTTGTGTTTAACATTAACAAATTGATTTTTATAAATACTCATTATAATATTCAAAATACCGGAGGGAATATTCATCTCATTAAGTTTTTTGAATAAGACCTCATGATTGACCTTATCAAACTCCTTGGAAAAGTCTAAAAACTCGGCATATGCATCTAATCCTCTATCAGCATATTATTATTATTATTAATATTATTATTATTATTACTATTATTATTATTATTATTATTATTATTATTATTATTATTATTATTATTATTATTATTATTATTATTATTATTATTATTATTATTATTATTATTATTATTATTATTAGATAGATAGATAGATAGATAGATAGATAGATAGATAGATAGATAGATAGATAGATAGATAGATAGATAGATAGATAGATAGATAGATAGATAGATAGATAGATAGATAGATAGATAGATAGATAGATAGATAGATAGATAGATAGATAGATAGATAGTCTTTAATTCTTTATTTCGTAAACATAGTACATTTAGAAGTAAAATAAAATTAAAAAGTAAAACAAAACAGTTAAAAAATTAACATAGATAGATAGATAGATAGATAGATAGATAGATAGATAGATAGATAGACTTTAATTCTTTATTAATAAATAGATAAATAGATAGATAGATAGATAGATAGATAGATAGATAGATAGATAGATAGATAGATAGATAGATAGATAGATAGATAGATAGATAGATAGATAGATACTTCTAATATAACAAGTATATTATTTATTTCATCTCTTACATGATTTAATACCCTTACTGCCACACAACAATTAAAGTCTTAAATACACTTTTATGTTCAAAGCCTGTTTTTTTTTCGTTTTTTTTATTCTATTCTCATAATAATAAAAAAAAATGAATGAAAGAAAAAAAAATTCTTGTAAATCAAGTCTTGGTTTTTTTCTTTTTGTCAAATAATTTTTCTTAATCTTCAAACTTGTTCTTTTTTTATATACGTTTTTTTATGTTTTTTTTTCTACAACTTGAAAACTTTCATTAAATTAGCGATATAATTAAGAATATAAACAATTTTATATATATATATATATATATATATATATATATATATATATATATATATATATATATATATATATATATATATATATATATATATATATATATATATATATATATGAATATATATATATATATATTATATATATATATATATATGGACATTTATAAGTGGTTGACTCCGTTAATATTAGGTTAGGTTAATTTAGGTTAAGTTTGGTTAGGTTAGGTTAAGTTAGGTTAGGTTAGGTTAGGTTAGGTTAAGTTAGGTTAGGTTACCCAAAAATTTAATGTATTTACCCTAAAATTATTAAAATAACGATACATTAATTATTGATTTTCGCTCCTGGAGTCAACCACTTATAAATAGCCTATATATATATATATATATATACACTTAAATTTATCTTTTCTACATATATATATATATATATATATATATATATATATATATATATATATATATATATATATATATATATATGGATAAGCTTTTGTGTGGATTCGACCTTTTGAGGCTGGGCTCTAGCAGATGAACGCGTATGTGCTTGACCACTACGCCACGATGGACTAAAGAAGAACGCGTCAAATCTTCCTGTGATGAAAATAAGCACCCATCTACAGGACATGCTACGCTCTTCCCGTCCACACTCGGGCGCAGGGTCAAACAGAGCACCGCACAGATATTAGGTGGGTGCGAATATTCATCACAGGAAGATTTGGCGAGTTCTTCTTTTAGCTCATCGTGGCGTAGTGGTCAAGCACATACGCGTTCATCTGCTAGGGCCCAGGTTCAATCCCAGCAGGGTGAATAGTTCAGAAAGGGGTATTTTTAACTTACTGCAGGGGAGTGGGTAGAGGTGGAATTA
>JABUQX010099977.1:0-15000 GCA_015478945.1 Trachelipus rathkii
ACAGGACTCCCTACCTATGAACGTTTAGATACACACACTTCTTTCTGTATTGATATTTCCTTTTGCTCCCATTCCCTTATGGATCGCTTTACTTGGTCCCTCTTTGATTATTTTTTCGGCATTGATCATTACCCAATAGCTTTAAATGAGCTTTGTACCAATTCCCAATGCTAAAACCTTAACTCCAACTGGCGTTGTTACCGAGCGTACTGGACTCCCTTTTTATCAGGCCACAGCTATTCCACTTTTCTCCCTTCAATAACCGGTTTCGCGACTGTGATGATGCACTTTCGCTTCCAGCAAGCGTCATCTCGGCAGCGGAAGCTGCATTCCGCAATCTTCCGCAGGCAGGAGGTCGGCAACCCCTGGTGGGCAAACCCCTTGGTGTCCCAAAGTGTGCACAAGCCAACCTAGAGAAGAAAAACTTTACAGCAATACAAAAGGACCGTACCACCCACAAACAATGAATATTTTTAAAGCAGCCGCAGCAAGATCTCGGCTAAAAACTCCCCAAAAACGCTAAAAAAAAAAATTTTTCAACTTAAATTTGACATTTTTCCAAAACTCCCCTTCCTTTAGTGTGGAAATTACACAGAAAAATATCTCGTCGCTCCAAACAACTCCACACATTCCTCGTTATGGGCCTGATATTAACATGACACGATCTCCGCTCCTGCTTCTGTAAGCGGATGCGTTAGGTTATAGTTTGCTAGCCACTCGAGTTTCATTCCGCTTCACTGAAGCCTTTCAAAAATAACTGAGAATTAGAACCAGGTGAGTGCACGAGCCTTCAATAGGAAAAGGGAAGATCACACCTTTCATCTGGTCTTTTTACACGTAACAGGAGTATCAATACGACCTGCGAACTAGCAAAACGATGTTCTGGGTAGACATGATTATCTACATCAACTGCTAGAAGAGACTACTATGCAGACATATCCACTGCCTCGCATCAGCCATTTTTGCTGAATCTATATAGCAGAATCTGGATGACTCTTCTTTTCCATCTATTTGCACTACAGCTTTTGTAATTCCTATCCCCAGACCTGGCAAAGATCCGAAGTTGGTGGACAACCAGAGACCCCAATTTTTCGCTGACCTGTCATTTCCTGCTAAATTAAGAGGAAATGTTTCAGGCCTGCTTTCTCCCTTTCTGGAGAGCCGCCAAGCTTTTTCAAAACTTCCAGTTTTGTTTTCGCAAAAATTCGTTCGACTGCGGACCCCCTTGGTAAAACTAGACCATGAAATCCGGGAATCCTTCTTAAGTGGTGGGATGATTCTTGGTGTTTTTTACCTAAAATGCTTATTACATAACGTGGAGAACTGGGATTCTCCTTAAACTCCATTCTCTAGGTTTCTGGGGACAACTCCCTCTTTTCATTTAATGCCTCTGTCAAACAGATCTATCCAGGTTCGGTGCTCTTCTATTTTGTCACCCCACTTTACTCTGGATGAGAAGGCGCTTCCGCAGCGGTAGTGTTCTAAGTGTACACTATGTTGCTCTCGCGATTATATTACAGTTACTTCTATCCCAGCGACGGTCAATTTTTTCTCTATGCGATGACCTTGGTTTGATATTAGCCGGGTGCCAGGCTGTCTTTTCTCGACGGAAACTTCAACTAGATATTGAGAAAATTTAACACAATGGGTTAACTCCCATGGTTTCCATCTTTCTCCCACCAAAACCTCAGCAGTACTTTATGGAAAAAACGGAATCGAAGAACTTGCCACCTTCTTCCAGCGAACCTAAACTTATATGGTCCCATATTGCCTGTTTACTTCACAGGTCATATTTCAGGACTCATTCTAGATGACCACTTAACATATGCAACGCATATTAAAAACACCTGAAAACACCTTGTCATCGCGCGCTTGACCTGTTACGTCATCTGCCGCCTCAAAATTTGGGGAGTTGCTGATCGCATGTCGCCTTTACGCCCTCATACATCGCCCTAATCGATCGAAACTGGACTATGGTTTGTGCAGTATTACGTCAGACTTCCACAACACACCTACACCTGTTAGATCCCATCCAAAATGAGGTGATTCGTGTATCTCCACTGTAACCTTCCGATCGTCCCCCGGGTAAGCCTTGAAGTTATGAAGCCTTTGTGATGCCACTCTCTCTTCGAAGAGAATGCATCATGTGTACAAGTTATCTTAGTTTTCAAACCCCAATACCGTCTGCTTTTACACCAATTCGGCAGGAGATACCTCAGAATCCTAATGACTGGCCATTTGCAAACACCAGTCATATACATCCTTAATTTCCTTCCACATCCCTGCAAAAGGTCTGCCTTCCTCTTTACGACGGAAGTACCACACCCTGGCCTATTCCCCTGCTTCCCACCATTTGCTTGGCTCTGACCCCTCTTTCTCAAAATCTAGCCATCCTGCTGCCTTGTAAAAGCATCATTCCTGTCTGCATCCACAGCTCATGGTAGATTTACTCCACTGTTTACTTACAGCTCTAAAACAGGGACAGTGTGGGCGACTCTCCCCCCCCTCCTTGGACCGCAACCGTCTCCCATTCCCTCCCCCCCCCCCTCATGCTTCAATTTTTACGGCAGAATTAATGGCTATAATGACTGCCCTTTCTCGAATTTCTAATTCCTTAACCAAGATTATTCTCAGTTCATTGAGTGCAGGATGCGCTGCGAGCGCGCGTGAGCGAGAGCCTTTAAAACCGCTATTCTAAAAAACACATATGTATCCGCTGCTGCACACTTTCTTCGGCTGGCTCATTTCCCGAAGAAAAAATATTTATATTGTTGGATACTCCTCTCATGCTATGAAATCGCTGATAGAGAGGCCAAAATGGACGCTGCCTCTTTTCGGAGTTGTTCCAGTACCTCCCTGATGCCATTCGACAAGGCCACCTCCCATTAACTGATTTTACTTATCCTGCTTTCTCGACAGGCTTTCGATCTTGTGCGCCAAGAGTGCTGGGACGAGTGATCAGAGGGGAGTGAACCTCAAAAATATAAAGCTGAGCATTGGTGAATGGTCTTCCTCCCCCAGACGAAAGCACTTACACGAGGTGACACTTGCACGCCTCCGTATTGGCCAACCAAATATCACTCAGTCTTCATATGTCAACGGGCCCCCCCCCCCCCGATTGCAAATTTTGACCGTAGTCTTGTTCCGGCAATCTGTTCGCCCATTATCTTCATCGATTGGTTTTTCCCAAGCTGGAAAAACCTATTCGCCCCGCCGTCGTTCATTTTCCAACTTTACGGTCCAAAACACCTTCTAAAAGATTATCTTCATCTTATCCGAATCTTCCCACTTTAGAAGTAACCCCTATTTTCTTTATCTCCAAGAAGTGAATATTCTTTATAATATTTGTTTTTTGTTTATGGTAATATTATGAGCCTTATAATGCAAGGATACAACTTATTTAGCTTTTATTTTTTTTGACTGACTGAATATTCGTTTCGCCATTCAAATTTTCCGTTTGAAATATGTATGTGCCAGAGCCCGCCCATGGTGTTGATTTTTTCAGGCCAGTGTGGCCACTTCTTTGGTAGAGGGTGGGTCCTGTACATTGACAAATATATTAATATATATTATATATATATATATATATATATAGTATATATATATATAGTATATATATATATATATATATATATATATATATATTATATTATATATATATATATATATGCTGGTATTTTTGTCGAAGAATGCGTCGAGGGTGACTGAGGGACTGATGGTGAAGAACAAGTTGCATTTAGGAGTGTTAGAGGATGTGTGGATCAATCTTTACTGAAACAAATGATGAGAAAATGAGGAGAAAAGAATAAATTATTATTTAGGTTTTATGGATTTACAACAGGCGTATGATAGAGTTATAGGGAAAGCCTTATGGCAGGTATTAGTGATATATGGTGTTGGTGTAGGGTTCATGAATGGAATCAAAAGTATTATGACGATAGTGAAGCGTTTGTGAGAATAAATGGTGTCAATGGTATATGGATTTAGATTAAAGCGGAGTGAGACAGGGTTGGTTATGTCTCCTTGGTTATTCAATGTTTGTATGGATGGGGTTTATGAAAGAATCGAGGTGGGGATGGCAGGAAATGTGTTAGAAATTGATGGAGAAGCAGAGGAGTGAGGGTGCCCTCCTATTGTATGCGGTAGTTTGGTTCTGTGTGGGCGAGTCTGAAGAGGTTTGAAGGATATGGTGGAGAGGATTTGGCAGGTATGTAAAAGGAGGGTTTGAAAATAAGCGTAATAAGAGTAAGGTTTATGGTTGTGAGTGAGGATATCTCCCAGTGTGAAGTTATGTTAAGATGATGAGCAGCTGGAGCAGAAGTGTCTTGAGTTTAAATATTTAGGGTATTGTGGGACGAGAAGGGGAACGGATGATGCAGAGTGATAGGAAAGTTGTAATAGGCAGGAAGGTGGCTGGGTGCAATAAATCGTTGGTGAATGTAAAGGGACTAAGTCTTGAGCTCGCTAGAGTCTTACATGGGTTTATGTTGTTACCTGTGTTATTGTATTGTTGTAGTGAGACTAGGTCTGGAATAAGAAGATTAGATCTAAAGCTCAATGTGTTCAGATTGGACAATCTTAGGGGCATGCTAGGTGTGATAAATAATTAATAAAGTGAGGAAGAACGTGTATTAGAGAGTGGTGTGGGTGTGAAGAAAGGGGTTAAAATGAGAAATAAATGAAAGTATGTTGAATGGTTTGTTCATGTGGAAAGGATGAATGAAAGTCGCTTGGTTAAGCGGATTAGTGGAGAGTGTGTGGAACGGACCGGCTGGGAGACCGAAAGAGAAAGTGGATTGAGTCGGTGGCAACGAATGTCTGAAGGATGAGAAATGTGAGAGTTTGGCAGAGGCGGAGAATAAAGGTGCATGAGGAGGACGAATAGCGGGGTTTTATTGGGTGCATGGTTTGGCCCACCTAGGGCCAGGATGAACCCTTACATTGACGATTACCATATGAGGTCCGTCGCGGTCCTATGGAGCTCTAGGGTGGATTTCTGTCTGTGACGATGCCTCACTAATTAATGTACAGAGGGGGCGGTAAGGCTGGGCTTTCTTTCGACGTTTGTCATGTTCTCCATACTGCCTTTCTTTCCGATGCTTGCTACAGCACCTATCCCCAACTTGGGGCAAAGAGGAAGCGATTGAAGAAAGAAATAAAGAATATATATATATATATATATATATATATATAATATATTATATAGTATATATATATATATATATATATATTATATTATAATATTATATATATATATATATATATATATATATATAATATATATACTATATATATATATATATATATATATATATATTTATTTATTTATTAGATACAAGGTCTTCCAAATCCGCGTTCCCTGAGGATTTCGATGGTCAGCGCTCAAGAAACAACTCAAATGAAAGTATGAATACAGCAAAATCTATGCCCGATTTGAGCAATACAGAACGAATACAACAAGTCCCGCGTCCTGGCAGCGCGGATCTTCTTAATTCTGAAAATTTTGAACCCTCTCAACAAGTTCTCGATTTTTACCCATCCAATCCATCCAAATTAGAATATTTGACTATACCAATTGTTAAGGGTGGAAATGGGTTTGGTTTCACCATTGCAGACAGTGCGTATGGCCAAAAAGTTAAAAAGATTCTTGATAGATCTAGGTGTAAAACATTAAGCGAGGGTGATATTCTTGTTGATATTAATAATATTAATGTTAAAGGAATGAGTCACACTGAAGTAGTTCAAGTACTCAAAGATTGTCCTCAGGGACAGGAAGCCATTATTATGATTCAGCGAGGTGGTCTCAATTCTCCTTCTAAATCAAGGGGGACGGGAGTGCGAAAAGAACCTATTAGTCCAAAGAAAGTTTCCTCTTCAGTTTCTACTGTAGGACCATCTACGGGAGGCGGAGGACTTTACCGAAGCAAAACACCGACTGCGGACATGTATAGTTCTCAACCAAAAGAAGTTATTCCAAATAGGCCGAAAACACCTTTGGTTGATACACGAAACCGCCCCAAAACTCCTACTGCATATCCAGATCGGGATGGTGTTGACATGGAGGCAATGCAGGAGAGTTCAAAGTATTATAATTCTAACCCTCCTTATCCAGGGGCATTTTCTTATATAGGCAACCATAACATTGATCCCATGTTAGATCATAAAGTAAACAATATTTCAAGTCACCTTGGGCATACGTCCCTAAATGGACATAGTTTTGAACCTGAACCAAGCCATGGCAGTTATAGTAATAGTTATCCTAGAGATATGTACAATCAAAACGGATACCCAGTATCATCCCATATCGATTACAGTAAAGACAGCAAAACAATGTCCAATACTCATTCTGAGCATTACCCTCATTTCCCCTACTATTCTAATAACAACTCTAATGTCTATAATGAGAATACCAGTAACCACATATCTTCTGTCGATCCTAATAATAGTTATGGGTATATGCCCTACCCAAAAGAAGGCTATGATATACCTCGTCAGGATTCCGGCTATAGTTCTCAGACGCAGGTCCCACCATCCAGAAATCCTTATCCACCTTATTATGGACAAAATAGCTCTGTTGGATATTCGGGTCCTCCAGAGGGATATTTTGGGCAGAATGAACCATCTTTAAGAAGGAAAGAGTCTACTAGTTTTGAATTAGAACACCCTGCTCCTATTCCTGTGCCTAGGTACCGTATATTATTATTATTATTATTATCGATTTATTTTTATTAAGTAACGATAATTTAATAATTAATTAATTATTATAAGTTGTTCTAAAATTTACTCGACTGTCATTATGCTTGATAATGTCTCATACACGTTTTTTTATAGATTTTCTTCAATGAACAGTGGGAGTCTGCCAAGATATGCTCCCACTGGGGCTTCGAACCTTGAGGGTTCAAATGCTTTTCACGACTTCACTGTCACTCTCAGACGGCAAGAAAATGGCTTTGGTTTTCGGATAGTGGGCGGGACAGAAGAAGGATCTCAGGTTCGTTCGTTTTATGATAAAATAGTTTAATGAAATTATAAAATAGTAGCTCCTTTTTCCATTTTTTTTTATCTATGTATTTTAAGACGATATAATAAATTTTTATATACCATTTTTTGTCGTCTTTGGTGTAAAAACACCAGAACTCTTCATCGACCCACAAGAGGTGGGAAAACCCAAATTCTATCAAGTTAAAAGCTTACATGTCTAGATATACATCGTTAGAATGTTTGTAATTCAAATTGAATGGAGGAAAATAAAATGAGTATAGCTATTAAGGCTGGGGACAGTGCTGCTGGGCAAAGGAAGGATTAGCTACTATAGCTTTCTTCAAGGAAGGAGATCCTTGATTAGAGAGTCCAGAAGAGCAGTCTCTGTTAGAATATCAGTTACACTTATTGAAAGGAGAAAATGAATTACATTTCCATACCATAGACCTCTTCACCGTCTGCGTGTGTCATTCTGCTAAGCCGGAAGAATACTAAAGAAAATCAAAGCGGTTTGACCAGTTTGCAACACCCAAAATGTCACTTCTGCAAAAAACTTATATAAATCATAGAAGAAGATCGTATGAATCCATAAAATGCATAGGTAATACAGGATACAGAGAGGGTAAGAGGATCGTAGGAACACATAGGAGCAAAGAGTTTTATAGTTGAGAGTGTTTCATGAACATCGGGGACACGAGTAATTAGCTGCATTATCTGCTTAACGAATTCGCCAGATATAATTTGAGAACAAGAGAGCCATTGGCAGTGGTGAACATTTAAATCACAAAGAATGAGGATTTCAGACAAAGAAGATTAGTGTGTTGTGTAGAGTGTTGAGTTCAACTAGTCAAAAAATTTAGGATAATTGTAGTGGTAATGAGATAAACGAAAGGAAGTAGGAAATGTTAAGAATGTGAGTAAGGGTAATCTTATAGAATAATGAATATGGATGGTGCTTTCGTGATTGGTGAGATAGATGTGAGGAAGTGTGGAGGGAGCGTTTCGAAAATCTGCTTAATAGTAGAGCAGTGTTCAACAGAGGTGATTAGTGAGTATTGTGTGGGGTTCAAGGGGTGGTAGAGAAGTAGGTTATTTTTGGGAAGTTTAGTATAGTTTAGAATGCTGAGTGTATATGGAAGCGAGCTCGCGCGTGGGATACCAAAGGAGAAAGAAGTGGTGGAGTCCTCCTAAAAAGAGTCCGAAGGAATAGGAATGTGTAGTCCTTGGTTTGGCGAAGAAAGACATGATGCAATACATACCGAGTGAATTGGTGTGGTTTTTGTGCGGAGGCATGATTGAGGGCCTGGCCCAGGGAATAAACCCTTACACTGACGAGATACCACAGTGAGGATCCGTCATTGGATAAAGCTCTAAGGTAGGTTTTGGCTTGCAACGAACTCGTACCTAGAGGTATAAGGGGATATCATGCTGTGGGGAAAGGGGGAGGCTTTCTAGGTAGACGTAAGACATTGTCTTCTATTTAACTATTTCGTTTCCGGTGCATGTCCCCAATTTGTTGGGAGCCGCGAGGAGGCTGATGATGATGAGATAAAGTGAACAAACGAATTTAATCTTAAATTCGTAAGAGAGCCGAAGCGTAAATAGGAATTCGGAAGACTCCAAATTAATAAGATTAAAACTAAGAAGATCTTTGCGCAGAGCAGATATCCATAAGATAAATTCACCTTTGAATGAAAATTGAGGATATAGACAATAAAAAGAAATTAGTAAAGTTTGTTGTTGGATCTCTAAAATAAACAAATTTCGGTTAAGATCGAAATGAAATCTAAAGGTAGATGATGATGTTAAGCAGAATGGAAATATGGATAAGGGAAGCGAATGTTTCATAAATTTAAGAATAGAGTAAGTTGGTAGTACCTCGATGGTACGAATCCTGCTACCATAGGCCGCTAACACACAAGCAGTGGTAGGTGACGGTATTAAAATACCACCCCTAGGGACGGACATCTCCTGGGACACATAACAATGTCACAAATTTGTTCCCTTTGCCTCCTTTTGTTGTCTTAATATAATTCACTTAATTTCTTTGTTAGAGTTAAACTAAAATAATTATTTAATACAATTGCTTTATTTTAAAGTTTTTAAATTGTTTTCATGAATAAATAAAAATAGAAGGGTATTTTTTGCAGGTGTCAATCGGGCATATCGTACCAGGAGGAGCAGCGGATCAAGATGGAACTGTTATTACGGGTGATGAAATCATTTGCGTAGATGGAGAAGTTGTGATAGGTTCGAGTCACCACCGAGTGGTCCAGCTAATGGCCGCTGCAGCTAACCAGGGAAGGGTATCGCTCACTCTAAGAAGGCCTACTCACTCACCTTTACTTTCTTCGTCAGGTAAGGTTTTCCCTTGCTCTATATAGGAAGAAAATTTAGATCTGAAAAGGATAATTCGTTAATTTATGATTCTGATATAAAGGTCAGATTTGTTTTTATTATTTTTTACTTTGTGTTTCAGACGTTCACAATCGTTCCATGGAAATTCAATACCCTTATGATGTCACGGTTACTCGAAGGGAAAATGAAGGCTTTGGCTTTGTTATTATTTCATCTGTAGCAAAATCAGGTTCTACCATTGGTAAGATTTACTCCTATTATTTTCTTTTTATATGACTTTATACATTGTTCATTTACTTTTGTTTTAAGAATTAAGAGAGAGACATAATTTTAAACTATAATATTTATTAAGAGAGTTTCTAGTTTTAATTAAGAAAGTTTGAAACACTTCTTGAATTCATTATGATCTTGGAAGGAAAACACTACCCAAGATGGTTGGTTAAACTGCTGTAAGGTTAGAGGAAGTTAATTAATAAAAGTTAATTCTCTTTTACAGGCAGGATCATTGAGGGGAGTCCCGCCGAAAGATGTGGGAAACTGCATATCGGTGATCGAATACTTCGTGTCAATGGAATAGACATTAAGAGCCTTCACCACGGAAGCATCGTAAACCTGATAAAGGAATCGGGATATACGGTCACTCTGACCATTGGCCCTCCAAGGGGTAAGGAATTATTGCTCATATAGTTTCGCTTCTTCTTTCAATGATGATTTGTTTTGTTGTTTTCACCCCTAAATGTGATTTTCGTCAAATTTTTGAAAGTATTTATTACAAGAAAGCTTGGCCTTCCTTCTTATTATCGTTTGTATTCTTTGAGCAAAATATTTGGACATTTATTAAGCAAGACAAGAGAGAAGTTTAGGAATTATTTTACCCACTTCTATCCTTCATTTAATAATGTAAGGATGTTTTGATTAAATATTTTGAGCTATCTAAATCAAAATTACTTAAATTTTCTCCTCGCAATACCATGAAGGTAAGTTTTGAAAATTCATTCAGACAGGGTTAAACAATATTTGATATTGCTGCATCACTGGTTTGGGTATTTTGCATATATGTTTAGCTGTTTGATAAGAATTATGATTTTTTATTTTTATTTTTTTTTTTGGGGGGGGAGTATAATTCTAATTATTATAAAATTATCCATCTGCATAATAAAAATAAATTTGAATTTTAGATTATATTTTAAATTATCATTTATTGTTGATGAATTGGAAAGTAAGCTTTTAAAAATGGTTAACTTTACTACTTGTGAATTAATAAATGAAATAGTATCTAAACATTTCATTTCCGTCAATATTGATTAAATCGGGGCTTCAAAATCCAGTTCAACTTTGGTGGTGTATTGATATTATTGTGGTTATATATCTCTCATTTGAAAAGAAATTAAAATAATTTGAAAATTTATCCATTTTTAACGGAGCTATTTTAAAATTCGTTTTCCTATAAAAGGTCATTGCAAAATAGGAACAGTTTCTGCAACGTAGTGATAAGTGGACTGTAATACAAGTGTCAAATTTGACCACATAAAAATATCTTTGAGCAAAAAAATCTTTATTATTTGTTCGAAAATAGTAAATTTTGATTTGTCAGTTTTCTTTCAAGGGAGTAATTATGCTCTGTTCCAAGGATACCCCCACCCCCCAACCCTTTGATTAATACCGAACATCTATCACAGATTCAAATTCGGCGAGCATTACTAAGCTTTTTATGATAAGTTTTTTATTTAAAGCGAATCTATAAATAAATAAAAATATATAAAATAAATGAACTCTGTTCTGTACTAGATAACTGACAAGGTTTCAACAAAATCTAAAAAAAATAATAAATGATTTGTGCAAGATTTTCATTCTAAAGTGCTTCAATATTTTGATTGAAAATTTTTATCTTGAAATTTGAATAATTGTCTGTTCTTCGTAGCTGAATATGACGAAAAACAGCTATCACAAAGGTATACATTTCCCACTCAGCCCCAAAATAAGTCATGAATTTTTTCAGCTCAATTCACATTTTGTTTCATTTATGGAAAAATCTTACGATGATTTTAAAGTACTTATAGGAACCTTACGGGATCTGAGGGCCAGTGGTTGCCAGATCTTGCATTCCATTCTCCATATGTTTGTAGTATAACTCTGAGAGAAATGTGATAACTTCCTAAATTTTTTCCTTGATCTCTTATCCTTCCTCCTTCTCCCCTTCCCCCTCCCCCATTCTTTTCCTTTTAACATTTTTAAAAAATTGACTAAATGAAATGACAGGGTCTTTGTATTTATATATATTTAGTGTCTCATTTTGTAAATAGAAATGTTGAGGAATTCCTGTTGCATCTGCTATTATTTATTTATTTTTTAATTCATTACATTTTTCTCTTGAAAATGTTAATTTTATTTTTAATTTATTTTGTACCAGACGACACATCAAGTACAACTTCAAATTCACAGAGGGTAAGTAAAATGATTTTTAACATTTATCAAATCAATATTATCATCAATATTGGATTTAGAGTTTGAGTGTAGTGTTGCTAATTCTTATTATGATTTAAGTTCAGTTATTTATTCTATCGTTAGGGTTTTTGATTTTGTTTGGTTGGTGTTGATTTGGTGGTTTGTTTCGTTGTAGAGAGTTTCTTCGTTTTATTAGAGGGTGGATTCTGGGGGAAAATTTGGAATTGAATTGTTTGCAGTAAGTATGGGGAATACATTTTTGGGATGCTTTTAGGATTATTTTCTCGAAATGTTGTGTGAAGAGATGGAAAGACAGATGTTTAAAAGGATTTTGTAGTTCTTGTTCTATTATTAAGTCAGTTGGTAATATATTTATTTATTTATTTATTTTTTTGAAGGATGTGCGTGTGTGTGGAGTGTTTATGTTGAATTGTAAAATATTATTTTATTATTATTATTATTATTATATATATATATATATATATATATATATATATATATATATATATATATATATAATATATATATTATATATATATATATATATATTATATATATATATATATATATATATAATATTATATATATTTTATATATTATATATTTTCTTCTTTCTTCTTTATCTACCTCTTTTTTCCCAAGCTGGGGGTAAGGTGCGTGTCACGCATCGTAAAAAGAAAAAGCAGTAGAAGAATATGACAAAAGTCGAAAAAGAAAGCCCAGCCTACCGCCCTCTGTACATTAAATTAGAAAAACTCTTCCCAGGCACAAAATCCACCCTAGAGCTTCACGGACCAGCGACGGACCCTCACTATGGTAAATCGTCAAATGTAAGGGTTCATCCTTGGCCAGGTGGGCCCGCACACGCATACCCCCCTCACAAACCGCCGCCATTCACTCCTATTATGCAAACGTTCTTTTCTTTTTCGCTGCAAACTAGAATTTCTCTCCTTCAGACATTCGCTCACTTACTCAAATCCACATTTTTCTTCGGTCCTCCAAGCCGGTCGGTTCCAACATACTCGCCACATTATACATCCGCCTTAACCAACCGACTATATTCATCCTTTCCACCATGACCAAACCATCTCAACATACTTTCATTTATTCTCTCATTTACCGGCCTTTCTTCACACCCACACAACTCTCTAATAACGTTCATTCCTCATTTTTCATTCCTCATTTTATAGCATGCCCCTCGATTTCATCTGAACACATGAACTTTAAATCTATACTTCTTATTCCAGACGATAGTCTCACAACTATACAATAACACAGGTAACAACATCCCTCAATGTAAGACCTTAGCGCACTCAAGACTTTACATTCACATTCACCAACGATTAATTGCACCAGCAACCTTCCTGTCATTCACAACTTTCCTACTACACTCTGCATGCATACCGTCCCGGTTCCCATTCTCATCCATAAAGATTGGCAATTACTTTATACTGTACATCTTGTTCCAGCTGCTCACCATCTAACATAACTTCAGATCGGAGGACTGTCCTCACTATACAACCATAACCCTTACTCTTTTACTTCACTTTCAAACCGCCTCCTTTAACACACCTGCCAAATCTTCTACCAATTCTCAAATCTCTTCAGATTCGCCACACTAAACCAAAATCAATCCGCATATAATAGGTATGGCACATTCCAACCATCTCCATTCTCCATCATTCACACATCATTTCCTGCACACCATCTCTTAATTCTTCAATAACCCCATCCATATACAAATTGGAATAACCAAGGAGACATCAGGAGACATAACACAACTCCGCTATTAATACTAAACCAATCCACACAATCACCTTTGACACCATTTACACACGGCCTTCGCTAATCGTGCATACATACTTTTGATTCCATTCAGAAGCCTACCACCAACACGCATATATCACTAACACCTCATAGAGCTTCAATATTAACCCTATCATAAGTCTGTTTCAAATTCCATGAAAACCTAGATAACAATTTATTCTCTTTCCCTCATTTTCTCATCAATTTTGTTTCAATGTAAAAGATTTTGATCCACACATCCTCTACACTCCTAAACGCGCCACTTGTTCTTCACCAATCAAGTCCTTCAGTCACTCGACGCATTCTTTCGACCAACACAATACTCAATAAACTAATTCCCTATAATTTCCACAGTTCCTCTAAACTAATTCGCCTTATATAAGGGTACTATTACTGCTCTCCTCCAATCCCGCTTTGGAAGTATACCCTCCATAAACGCTTTATTACACACTTCCCAAATCCAATCAATCACCACTCGCCTCCGTTCTGATCATTTCACCAGTAATCTTATCTATACCTGCAAGATTTACCATTCTTCAACTTTCTCACTCTACCTAATTACCTCATCCTTGATTACCTCAACCTCAAAATACCTATTCCTCTTGCAAACCATCAAACCCACACACAATTCACCATCACCCTTCATTACTGCTAATATTATGCAGATTTTCGAAGTGTTTTTTCCAACACTCCCCTCACATCATTTCATCAGTTTACAAAAACACCATCCCAATTAATTATTCTAAGCAAGGTTCCCCTTAATTCTCATTCTTAACCTTACTTCGCTTCCTTCCAGAAGAGCTTCCTATTCCTTGTAAGTCCCCCCATTCACCTCCTTCCAAACTGTCATTTACCTCTTCTTTTCTCCTACGTATGCACTTTTAGTATTTCTTTTTTTTTTTTCCTTATATAATTCCAACATTTTTCTTTTTGAAACTTCAATCATTGGCTTTTAGTGCATTCACGACGCTTTTTTTTTTTAAACTTTAACTGCTTGCCATCACCTCTTCATTCGGCAACGCACTTACAGTTAACATTCCTTACTTCATACTTTTAGCCAGCTTCCAAATACTTTCCTTTTGCACTGCTAACAACTGCTTTCTCCATTTGCAGCTAGATTTGTTCAGTTTCCAAACTTTGTTCACATTCAACTGATTTTACTTACGAGTGCTCTTAAGATACTTTATCCTTATTACCTTTTCACATAAACTCGTCACTCTTAATTCTACCCACTTTCCTCGTAATCACCTTCTCTCCAATCCAAGCCCCACTTAAACTTAATTTTAACATAGAACAACATAATGATCCGATAATCCCATTCCTAATCCCCTCACGATTTAACATCCAACACAAACTTCAACATCTTTTCACCAACAGACAAATCAATCAATACTTTTCACTCGATACTAT
>JABUQX010099978.1:0-17612 GCA_015478945.1 Trachelipus rathkii
GGGAGATTTTTTTGCACCAATTAAATTAAATCATTGATTGTGGAAGAAAATCTACACTAAACAAATACCTCTCTCCTGCAAACCTCTTTCAAGTCTCTTTCGAAGAGGTTCCTTTCTCACAAACTTCAACGCTAACATTGAAGACAATAACATTTCAGATCTTGCCTCAGGAGTTTACTATTGTCTTAGCTTTATTTCCTATCGGACTCGCATCATCATCAGTTTGACATGCCCTCTAGCAAGTGCACCTGGGTTTCTTCACTACTCAGAGACTGGTGATTCTCCTATGGTGTTTGCCAGACCTCGTCGACTTTTCCGTCTCCGAGGATTAAACTTCAACAGCAACATAAAAGCCTGCATTTGCCACCTCATTGGAAAATGGAATTATTAGACGCTTCTTAAGTCTTCTGTGGCTTCTCGCTCGCGCTCCATCCTGGTGCCCAAGAAAATTCCAGGAATCTTTCGGATGGCGTTTGTGGTGTATTTACAGATTTTATATGTATTACTCAAATGTAATGGGTTTCCCCTTCATGCGCATCCACTCAGTCTCCTCGCAACTCGCTACATTGCAATCAATCACTCTGTCAGCAAAATAGACCTTCAGAGCACAAATAATCAATTCCATGTACGCATAGCGGTAGGACATTGAAAATGACTGCCCGGATAATACAACTCCTCTCGACTCCTTTACTGGCTGATATGCTCCTCTGTATGGGTCATTTAAATGAGCCTCTGAGGATGAATGAGTATCAACGTTTTTCCAAGAGATAATAGGACGTGCACAGTGTAATTGGGCTATCGATATCCTTCATTGACGTCACTCGCTTTTTACGTCATATCCTTCGATGACTTGGGTGATGTTTTTCATCAGCATCAAGAAAGGCATGGAGTTGAACACTCGAGCGTTTTCCAAGTTTCTTACAGAAAGTGTCGTTTCATATCTCCTTAGGGAAATGGCTACGTTCTTAAAGTATCTCTCCAACTAGTCATGGGATAGTCATCTTCAGATGGAATATCTGCTTCAGAAAAAATTCCGAGAATTTTCAAGTGCCCTCTTCTCGAAGTTAAACCCGCTTTAGAAGATTCTTTGGACTAATTGGCGTAGCTGATCCGCCGTTCATCCCTTGTTTTTCAAAGCTGTGTCTTTCCGTTTGTCAGAATAAAGCAAAATCCTCCAAAAGATGGAATCTTCTACGTTGGACGCATAGAAGAGACAGAAGAAGAAGAAGAAGAAGAAAGAAGAGATGGAAGAAGAGAAGAGAAGAAGAAGAAGACAGAAGAGCCTTCATTGAAGAACAAAGAAACACACCAAACTATAAACTTCAGGATGATGTGATATTAACTCATCTTGTATTTTAATTAAGGCTGTAATCAACCAGACCTCTATAGGAACAGCCCTTCATCAGATGGTTGATGACAGCCATTCCCATAGATTTCTTACAGAAAAAAAAGAACAACAACGTAACTACTCAAATTTTGACCGTGAACTTTTAGCAGATTATTTTGATCTTGAACTTCATTTCAAGCACATGTTGGAAGGAAGAAATGTCACCTTGTGTACTGATCACAAGCCTCTAGTTTCAGCTTTCTACAGTAGGGATCAAGTAAAGAGTGATCGGCAACAACGTCATCTTTCTGTTTTAACAGAATATGTCTCTTCAATGACCTACATTAGAGGTGCAGATAACATTGTGGCTGATGCTTTTTCCCGGATATCCTCGGTAACAATATATGCCTTCGTTTTATCTGCTATCGCTCACCTTCAATCAATAGGTGAAGAAACTACCAATTTTCAGCCTCGACTTCATTCTCACCCTCTATAAGATAATCTTTAAGTATGGTGTGATACCTCCTCAGCTTTTCTCCGACCATTTTTGCCAAAACCTTGTCGTGAACAGATCTTCAATAATTTTCATCAGATGTCCCATCCTGGAGTTACCCCTCTCTGCGTCTTATAAAGACTATTTATATCTTGCCTAGCATGGATCGTGACATCAGAATTTTTGTTCGCTCTTGTGAACAGTGCCAACTTTCTAAGATTCAACGTCATACTAAACCACCTATTGCTCCCATGGAAATTCCGTCTCATCATTTTGAAACAGTGCATATCGACATCGTGGGACCCTTATCTCCATCTTCCTTTACCGATTCTTCAGCTCCAGTCTTCAGATATCTATTCACGTGGATCGACAAGAACACTAAGTGGACAGAGGCAATTCCTCTAGTGAATACGACTTCAAAATCTGTCGCATTTTCCTTCATGCAATGGATATCAAGATTTGGAACTCCTCTCTTTGTAATCTCAGATAGAGGACAACAGTTTGAAGAAAATATTTTCACCAGACTATCAAATTTGATTGGATTTTACAGACTTCGGACAAGCGTTTACCACCCTTCAGCAAATAGCTGAATCGAAAGATTTCATCGATCGCTGAAGAGTGCTATTATTGTGCGAAAACAAAACTGGTTATTCTCTCTTCCAGTCATCATGCTAAGTCTTATCTGCATTCCTTATGACTCCGGATTATGTTCTTTTCAAGCAGTAACCGGAAAATTACCTCTTTGTTCTTTAGAACTTCTTCAAGCACCTAAAACCAGAGGTTCTTACAACGACTTCATGATAAAATTTATGGCTCTCATGAAACAACTGGATTTTTGACAATTACCACCTTTTCATTCCTCCAGTGCTTCTTCACACATTCCTGTTGAACTTCAAACCTGTTCCCATGTCATTCTTGCCCTTACAAGGTTTCACAACGGTTGGATCGATGATACAAGATACAACTTCCTGATGGACGGACGTATGTTGTTTCGATTAGTCGTTTGAAGCCTGCTGCTCTCCCTTCGCCTTCGTAGATGGTTCCTCAACCGGCTAGCGATTCACCTTCCCATATGGTTGGTTCCTCAACCAGCTGGTAATTCGTCTTTGTAGATGGTTCCTCAACCGCCTGGTAATTTGCTTTGGCAAAATGTTCCTCAATCGGTTGTTGATTCGCCTTCTCAGACAGTCACTCCATCTTCAGGACAGCAGGAACAATCTTTAGTGTCTAGACACAACCCAGTGCGTATGGTTTGTTTTCAATAATGTATTCAGTAAATTAAGTGCATAAAAACTAATTTAGTGTAAAATACGCTTCAATTTTAAGGGGCGAAGGAATATAAAGTGTACACAATATAATATTGTCAAAACCAATTGCATATAAACAATATTGTTTTAGTCTAAGCGTAAAACATATACAAAAAAGATCTGGAATACATGAGAAAACAAAATTCAGCGCAAAATTGTGTCAATAGGTGTTTATATTTTAGCAAACTTCGTCTTAATCACTAAATTGTGGTTAATATCTATGATTGTCTAGCTCTTTAATATATGTCTGTGGTAGTCAATCTTTATTTAGTTGTTATACCTTCTTCACATAGATGATATTGCTGCTCGTCTGCGATAGTCTCTCATATGGGGGACGTAGGCGTATAGCATTCTGTACGAGAGTATAGTAGGTGATTGGCTCGGTTATATACGAGGGAGCTAGGCTTAAGCATTGCGCAAGAGTACGATGACAAGACTTGCGAGCATCGCCATCTCGTGCTCGGTGATCAACTCTGCAGACCGAGGTGGTGCGCGAGCTTGGAGACGCAGGGTGACCCGACGCGACGCGCGCGATGGACGTCTACCTGACGCGTGGACGTGTCGTCGAAGGTCTACAGCGTCCGGCGAGTCCAAACGACGATGAAGCACGGTTGAATGAGCGCGTGACTTGTACTCGGTCTTCCTATAGTCGAGTCAGTCTGTAATGCTTCGTCGTCGTATGCATCGCGTATGTGTGTCTACGAGCTCGTTATCAAAGAGCAGACGCTGAGTCATGAACGTGAGCAAGAGAAAGGTCCATCGTCTCATAGTCATACTCTAAGCTTTCAGTATACGCTGACATCGCGCTTGCTCTATGTATAAGGTCTCTCGAGTGTGATATGGAGTAATTAATTGTACACTCTGAGCTAAGAGGCGAGAGCTCATCGTTACGAGTCGAAGCGCAGATCAAGTTTAATGAGCTAACAGGTAAGACAGTGTGATTAGTTAGAACTCATAGCGCGAGGTAGAAGCATAACGTCATAGACACTGACCTAGTAGCTGGTACCTGTTATGCTTTGACTTGGATTCTCTCTTGGCCTCGATGAGATGCGCGACACGGGAGCCGAATGTCACATCCACATAGACCTTTATGAGTGTGTGCGAGAAGGACATTCTGTGTATATGTGTAAATCCCGACTGTCCGAGTCACGCGTGTAGATCTACTTAGCCGCCTTGCAACGTATAATTTAAGCCCACATACGAGGAGGCTATCAAAGAAAACCACCTATACTACCCTGTGCAGGGAGTTATCTAAGTTCTCCTACTCGCCGAGCTACTAGAAGCTGCCAAGACGGAGGAAAGAAGAAATTGGCCTCTATCCTCTCTTACACACACGTCGACGCACACACACACACGCACAGCAACACACACAGGCACACGACACACAATATATATACTAATAAAATATAATATAAAATAACTTAAATATAATGTATTAAGCTAGCCAGTATACTATCAGACAATATTATATAGTATATATATATCAGTATATAATATATATATAATATATAACTGTGTGTGTGTGTGGTGTGTGTGTGTGGTGTGTGTGTGGAGTCAAGCTGCAGTGTATCATTTTTAGCTTCACAAATGTTTTCCCTCCTGTCCACCGTCGGACATGCGGTAGGCTTATTAGGGAAGGTGTTACCATATTTAAACATAATTTGACACATGGTTGGAACAAAGTAATGGTTTAATTAATTATGAAATTTTTCAGCTAAAAATATAAAATAAAATCAAAAGAAATAAAAAATAAAAACTAATACTGTTTAATTTGATAAAAATGCACTCTTTTTTTAAATCAATTTTGCTTCGATTCATTTTTATTGGTTTGCTTTATCTGCTTTCTTTTTTCCTTTAGAAAGTTTTCAAAGTGCGATAAATGTTTTATGCGATCTCATTAATTATATTTTTCAATCTTTATTATCTACATTGAGCCTTTTTGATCCATCCTTTCTTAAACTTCTTCCACTTCTTCAACACCTGAATCATGTAGATCCGATTGCCCCTCTATAATTTAAAGGCCATATAAAGAAAAGTCTATACCTGTCAATATATCCTGACAAGTGATTCAGGTTTCTATCCTCGTTTAAGCTTGTCGCAAATACTGATAGATGTCCCGATCGTAACAATGAAGTTCTTCCTCTCTGACACGGTGAAGCTTGCCTTTCTCATATATCAATTTTCCGTATTTCTCAATATTACCGATTCACATTCTTCCCCGCGTCCAATAATTATATATATATATATTACCTTCTACTATCTCACTATATATATATCTCATATACACTATATATATCACTTATATATATTATATACTATCTTCGTATATATATATATAGTATATATCGTATATCTATATATATATACTATATATATATAATTATCTAGTAAATATATATATTAATATATATACTATATATCTTATACTATACTATTATTATGATATAATAACTATATTATATATATATATATACTATATATATAGTTATAATATTATCTCTATCCCTAAATATATATATAGTTGATATATATATTACTCTCATATATATATACTGATATATATTATATACTAATATTTATATCTTATTTATATCTATTATATATATTATACCTAGTATATATATATATATACTATATTAATATATATAATATTATATAGTATTATCAAAGTTTGATGATATTATTATATTTTTTTCCACAATAGCCATTCCAAAACTTCTTAATTAATATAGCATTAAATTTTCGAGGAATGTTTTCAACGAAAAAAATTAAAATTAATTAAGAATATGTTTTTGTTTAGCAACTTGGTAATATAATTTATTAATTAATAAAAATCGGTTATTCATTTACGTTGGACATAATTTAAGAGCTACTTTTCTTTTAACATAAAGGCGTAAGATTCTTTGTCCTTTTAAGTTATATATATTATACCTTACCTTACCTTATATATATACTATAATATGTATATATATCATTATCCATTTTTATATTTTACCTATATATGATATATTATATATATCATATATATCTAATATATTATATTATATATCTATAATTATAATATATATATAGCATATCGTAACTACTTACGCTTCCTCTCATTTTTCTTTATATTATCGCTGCAACAACGAACGCTGCTCTTCTAAAGGCTCTTCGCATAGCTCCTGCTTTGAGGAAAGATCGCAACTCGTATTTGTCCACGAGCATATCCGTTATGCTCAATCTTGAATGTAATTTAGTGAAGATATGGAACACTTTCCTATTCAGTTTCCTAATTCACTTTTACTTGAACACTTTAAAGGTCAAGTCTGCTTTTACTCGATCTATTTCGAGGGGGATGTTTTGTCCTGAGGGGGTTGAATCTCCCTGAGGACCGATTTTGTTCTCTTTTTCCTCACTTTTCATTCATTTAAATTGAAAATTTTGATTTGAGCAAAATTTCCGGGGGAAGGGTTGTAACTCTTTTTCAGTAACCCCCACCCCCTTAAAATTTTTTATAAAATAATATATAATACATTTTGAATAATATATTAATATATAATTTAATTAGTTTTTTAATATTTACAAGTAATATATACGAGTAAATTAAACATCAGAGTAAAAAATCCCTAAATCAATCATTTCTGACACTTCCTCACAACGCTGTCGTCTGAATTCGTCTTGAAGGCACTCATATGATTGTTGTTTACAGGCCTTTATTTATTTGCTAGGCTAGCCCCATATCTGTTTTCAAGAAGCCTGTGGCACAAAACCACTTTTTTCTTGTAAACAACATCGCCTAAAAGATACTTTTTAAATGACGTCATCTTTACATTAGTTCAATGAGCTAATAATACAAAATTTCACTTCCGAATCTATATATATATCTATATATCATATAGATACTCAATATTACATATATATATATACTATATATATATAGTATATATATATATACGTATACTCATATCTTATATACCTCATATATATTATACTCTATATATACTATATATATACTATATATAATATATATATCATACTCTATAGCCTATTATATATAATAGTATATAGGTAGTAGGTAGTTATTTGAATAACGTGGGACCCTGCATGACTTCTCGATGCAATTTTGAGCATTCTGCAAATGTTTTTAAATGTGTTGTGACGGGGTGTTCGATATATATATAATATAAGTATATATATAATATATATATATATATATATCCTGATATATATATATTCTCGCTATATATATATATATATATATATATAGTCCTTGTGTAGAAATGGAAATAAGTTTATATATATTAACATGTTTTTCACCGGATTTTTTCTTTTAAATGACGTTTTGCAAATGTCATTTCACAATGTTCGTACCACTATTGCAATTAATTTTAAATTCATCCGTTTGTCTATATATACCATACTATTATATATATATACCTTACTATACTCTATATATATATATATCATACTATATATGTCTACATAATTACTTTATACATTATTAAAGTATATATATTCTAATATATACTACTATATTGTTATATATACTATATATACTATATATATATATACATATGCAATTTTATGTAGAGTATTTTTACAAACATGGTTTTTTCTTTCATAATTCAAAAAAGCACTTATTTAAATGAATAACCATTTATTATAGTCTTTCGTTGAAAAATTATTATTGTAAAATTACAATGAGTGAATAAACAACCATTGTTTATGTTAGTTTATGGTTTAATTTAAATAAATACTCCAATATGAATATCTCTTCGCCAAATGCTACTAAGTTATAATCTAGTAACTGGTAAGAGCATTTATGATTTGGGAATGAAATGAATTCCATGCATTCTTGACCATCATTATCTACTGTCTATCACTTATGACTATTAGAGCAACAACATGGAGACTCTTTCACAGAGCGAGAAATTGAAGTTGACTCGGTAGTTCAGTACCTTAACTGGTATCAAACATTCATAAGATTAGAACGTTATTATACCAAAGCTAACTGTAGGCAGCTGCTAGCAATGTAATATGAAACTGTGCATGCAGGATGGTCGCGGCAATTGATGATTAATATATACTAAATATATTATTAGTTTTCTATATACCTATATAGTATATATATACATATATTCATCTATATTATTTCATCTATATAATATATCTATATTATATATATATACTATATATATAGTATGGGCTCGGAGCAGACTTCAAAACTAATTTTGAGGATTTACCTGGCAAAGCTATAGTTTAAGTTTCACTAAAAAATTAAAATAACTAATATTTTTCATTACAAGAAACAGGACATAGTGAATATTTAATTAAAATCTTTAAATTTTACAAAATTTGTCTGTTTATCCCTACTGGTGAGTGATTAAATGTATATGCTTGGAAGAAAATAAACTACAATTCATATTTTGTTTGATGTTATATAGGCTGCGAGGCATACAAAAGAAAAGAATGACTTGCAAATTTTTCCTGTTTTTCCGCCTGAGGTTTGTCAATAATGATGAAACCAGATTAACATCAGGAACACACACGGGACATTCGTGGGTAAAACATTCTGCGATGATATCAAATTGCAATTCTTTATCGGTAAGTAAGCATAGAAAGTCACCAAAAAATCCATGGAAGGGAAGTATTTGTCAGTCAGAGCAGAAATTGACAGAGCCCCAGAGTAATGCTGGAAGTAGTCATCAAACTCATCATACAAAATATACTTTGGACCTGCATCCTCAGTCAGATCTTCACTTACTTTATCATGGGATTAATCTGCAGCGACTAAGTACCAGGTCCTTAGTATCATCACATGCATGCCGTGTCAACCGTCCATAAAAACGTAGTTCTGGAAAGCTAAGTCTAAAGAAACACAGGAGATAGCATAAATATTGAAAGCTCTGCTTCTGACTTTAAAACAGAGTGTGATTTCCGTCTGATCAAATAACGTTACATGATGATGAATCGGATTTGTCACTAAATGTCGTGATAGGATAGGTGTCTGGGGACTCTGATACTGGTCTTGATGATTCAAAAGCATGATATGATCATAAACGCTTGTTATGCTTTGATCGGCTCATGATGAAAATAATTTTTAAGCAATTGAAGCCATTTATACAGCTAACAATTAATACGCGAAACAAACCATTCTCGAAGGTTTATTAGTAAATAAATGGCCTCTAATAATAATATAAAAAGAAATTATAACACAAAATATAAAGAACTAATTATATATTATGTTTAAAAAATATAAAAAATCCGATTGTTTTTGTGCTCGTTTTCTTTAAAAACCCATAATTAATTATAAAAAACCTGAATGTATTTTTTTGGCACAATCAACTGCTAATTGGGCAATACCATTAGTATCAATCAGTGTCTTTAGGTAAATAACTTTGGATCCAATAACAAACCCATACATGCTCTTATATTACATATGATTCTTTTCGTTTCTATCACTGTCATGGGAATGAGGTTTATCATGTTACTGATAGTATTATATATATATATATATATAACTGATATATAGTTATATAGTATATATATATATGATATACTATATACTATATAATTATATACTATAGTATATATAGTCTATATATATTACACTGCCCAATAGCTGGCTAGGTAACTATATCAAACAGTGTTGGCAATAAAGCTTTGAAATTATCATAATTAAAGAATTAATATTTTTAGTATGCTGATTAGGAGTTTTATATAGCTGCGGATATAAATGAATATTCCTTTTGAAATATATGCTGTTGCTAGAACTTTGGTAGAAATTTACAAGGACAAGAAAGATTTTAAACGATCTTCATATTTTTCATGTCAATACGAAACAGTTCCTCAATAAATGTAATATATATATATATATATATAGCTTACTATATATACTATAATTACTATATATATATTATATTATATAACTATATACTTATATACTATATACTATATTATAATATATAGTTCTACTCTATATATATATAATATACTACTACGATTGCGAATATTACCATCAATTTCACATATAATTTAAACAAAAAACCTTATAGATAACCAAAAGATTAGAAGGGCTGTCGCATAATTACGTATTTGTAAATTTAGTTGTTGCTCTTTTCTTGTTTTTTTGTTTTTGTTTTATTTAACTCTCGCGCTCCTCTGCCGCTTGCCTACATCATCCTGCTCGCCTTGCACGCTCACCTGCAACGCAAGTTCAATCCACAATTTATAATCTTATCGAACGTCCCCTTCAACAACTCCTGTCTTTTCAATTTGCAATTAGTGAAATGAACAAATTATTTGCCAAAAATATTTTTTAATGTACAGCTTGTTGCAAATTACAACAAACAAAAAAAAAAAAAAAATAATAATAATAAACACTTTTTTGAACAGGTTGTTGATGAATATCATCACTAGTTGATGTTTTACCATCGCTCTCACTGAGTCTCGAATGGTGTTCTTTCTAAATAATACAAACGAGCTAAATCGTATTTTCACTTTCGCCCAACTGATCTGGTCGCATTACATGAATAATGACAGTCTTGTAAGATAAATATCTCCAATCTGTATTATTGGCTCTGACACCTGGCATACATAGGAGTTACTCGTAATAGGAGGTAATTGTAACTTGTGAGGTTATTTACGCCTCTGGCTTTAATTCTGGAGTGGCTCCGATGCTTAAAGGTTTATGAAAGCGCCTGAACTATAACGTTGCAAGTTCAAAATTGCTAAAGATCGCGTTTGCAGTTTCGAAGCTACTTTTTTTTCCTTTTCTTTTTTTTTGACTTGGCCGTACTGTTTATTCTTGTTACAAACAAGTTTCAGATGTCTTCGGACCCTTGGGAGATAGACATTTGGCCGACAACAGTGGTCGTAGGGAGTAAATATTGAAGGATTTTATTAGTCGATAGCTATTATTCTTAGGAAGTGAAAAATTAAAAAATAAATTCAGAAATATTTAATTCTGAACGTTCGAGATTTCGTTGAGAAACCCGGGACATTCGAGATCATTGCTTGTCTGATTTTAGAGGAATAGGCGGTGGAAGAATCTCTGTGATGGTAATTTAAAGTAAACACTTTATATATATATATAAAATGAAAGACGATGGATCAAGACATTTGAGGATTTGTGAAAAATATCAACTTTTCTGCACGTGTTTTGACCTCCAGGTCATATCATTTGTTTACAAACTACCATGAGATATTTCAGATTTATCTGGTGGAACATATTTCACTTTAACATGGCATCTGCAAGTACCCATACTGGACCAAACGTCTTCTAATGTTTCGACAGCACAATGAAAATATTCCTTTCAAAATTGACTTCGATCAAAACTTTATTATTTTTTATAACGTATATATAATATCAATATAGTTACATATTTTTAGGCTGAACAAAAAGTTTCTTTTTCTTTATAATTTGCTTTTTACTTGTTCTCAACATAATACATGAAGACTTTAAAAAAATATCACTTTTAAGTGGTACAGCGCCAAAAATGAGACCTTCCCTACCCCTTTGTAACACTTCATATAATTATTATCAAAGACCCCTACCCCCCTTCCAGCGTTACCTAATTTATAGACAACCCTAGATTGACCCAATATATAATTCTAAAATTCACACAATTATACACAAACACACCTCCGCACTCACATACACACAAACCTTTCCTTCGCTTTAAAATTAAATTTCAAAATCTAATATGAACTTTTAATCTGATAAAAACAAATACACAATAAATAATCGATTAAATGGAGCAAAATAGTCCGCTAACACATCGTAAATAGAGTCAGCAAGTGAACACACACACACACAAACACACATACACATACACATACACATACTCACACTCACACTACCGGTTTAATGATTAAGCAAATGAAACAGAAAAGCTTTGTATAAAAGGAGTGTGGAGCATTTGCGAAATAAATATAGCACTAATGAAATAAAAACATTAAAAGGTTCCTTGTGGATATATATATATATATATATATACATATATATATATATATATATTATATATATATATATATATTTATATATATTTATATATATATATTATTTATAATATATATATATATATAAGATGAGTTGCGATTCTATAGATCCCTTTGAAACCAATGAAACTTGAGAGAATCAATTCGGTTTCAAATTAAATTGAAATACGACCATATAAAAGGCGTTTAAGATCATATAAGGGAAGGAAGGTTGAAAAATAGGAGAGGAAAGTGTTCCAGAATTTATCATAAGAGCACTTGAAAGCTCTCCCCAAATGAGAGGGGGGGGATATACAATTACAGTGTTCAGAAGATAAGTGTACGTTGTATTAGCTATAGTAAGAGGAGGAGTGTGGGAGTTTGATGCACCAATTCGAAGATTAAGTTGAGGCAGCGAGGATGGAAGAATTGTTTAAGTGAAAAGTATTGTATTAACCGGAATTGCTTATGGGATTAGGAGAAAAGGATTAAACGAAGGGTTTGACTTCAATATAAGATAAGAGGTCAGTGGTAGAGTGTTGGAATAGTGGAGTGGTGGCATCGGATGCGGTAAAAAGAAGGAAGAGAATTAGGTAGAAAGAGCTGGAAGAAGAGGAACCAGAAATATTACTTTTGCAATTTGTAAAGCGATCAAGGACTTTTTTAGTACGTAGCGGAGAATAGTTTGGGCCTAATTCCTAAGAGGAATATATGTAAAGTACAATGTGCTTTTAATTTTTATCAAAATTTAGAAATTAAAAATACACGTCAAATTATATAAATTCTGATCTTATTCATTTTTACATTTTTACTTATAAGAGACATTTTTCTTTCTTTATTTTAAAAGTTCCCACCTCAGGAGCATAGCCCTATTCTGGGAGGGAAACTTCCCTAGGTAATTGCTACATAGGATCCGGACGGGGGATCAAACTCGGGCCCTTGCTTGCCGACTCTGTCTCCACCGTTGAAGCATAACGTTTATATGGGAGATGAAGCTCCTAGAGTTTTGAAGATGATGTGAACACCGTAAAAAACATATCCCCAGAACAAACTGAATTAAATAAAGATTTTCGTGTTTTAATTACAAGGGGAAGAAATAGAACACGTTGGCCTCATTAACGAGACAGACTCACCTTAGTATGCATTCTATTACTCAAAGAGACCCTCATATATCATCGTTCGGATGTACCTAATATATATTATATATATATATATATTATTATATTATAATAATATAAATATATATATTATATATATATATATATATATATATTATTAATTATATATATATATATATATATTCTTATACTTATAGCTGCAAGGCATAAATTGATAAGAAAGATAATCACTAATAGTAAAAGACGAAAATATTTTTAACAGAAATGTCTGCTGCTGATTCAACAAGGTTGATAATTGAAGAGTGTGGACCACTGTTGAAAGTCAAGTTTGCGTTATGCGGATGTTTGCAACGTTTTGCATTTATTATATTATATGCTTATAGTTATATAGCACTAGTTAGTATATATATATATATTTGAATGATATAATATGTTATACACTATATATATAAGTAGTATACTTATAAAACGACGTAATATATATATATAGTATATATGAGATATATACTATAATATATATATTATATCTATCATATTAACTTTTAAATTTATAAGTAATCAGAAATATTGAAACTATATGGTTTTATATATATTTATCTATATTATCTATATATTACTGATATATATATATAGTTATATATCAATATTATTATTATATTATATATATATATTTGGTATTAATAATTTACATTAAAAACACTTGAATAAAAATAATTTTGAAAACGTGTTTTAGCTTGCGGAAATTTATATTAGCGATTATATCGTTTTTCAGTATACCGAAGATCATCTAACATATTTGTTTTTTTCTAATTTGTGAAACTTGAAAGTAAAAGAGATAAAAAAAGGAAAAAAAAATGATAATGAAGATTGAGATATTGTGTTTAATGTATATTTAAGATTTACTACCTATAATATTTACTATTATATATATATATAGTATACATAGTATATATACTATTAAAATGATATTTAATCATATATTATATTAAATAAGTATATTAGTAGAGTACTATATATATATATTAGTATACTATTTTATTATATTTATTAACTGTAATTATTCTATATGCTATATTCTATAATCTATAGTGTATCTATAGTTATTGTGTGTGTGTGTGTGTGTTGTGTGTGATTGAAAGAAATATTTCGAAGCCTCATACACGAAGAATTTTATTGCATATACTTTCTTCAGTTCTGATTCGACAAATAGTGAATTTGTGCTCGTGTAATATGAATAGTCAGAGGTCGTGGTGGGTTTTTACTTCTTATGAAGTTATGATAGGTTGTCCCAGAGGTGCAATAGATCGAACCAAGAAGATGATTCTTATGTATAATCTTCGTCTTCTGCTTTCATTAATTGTTCCTTTTTAAAATATTGTTGAATCGTATTTCATCTTCTTTTTCTATCTGTCTATATTGTTTATTTCGATTCCTTCGTCTTAATTGGTGTTTCTCATATCCTCTTCGGGGTTTGTCGCAATTTATCGCGCTTGGAAGCTCGGGTTCGTCGTTTTTTAGTTCGAATCGACATATTGGTGACGGTTTTTGATCTCCATGGGTGTGTGTCGCCGATTGGTCAACGGCAAAATTTATAATTTCTTAATTATCCATTTGTCTTTAATTCTCACCAATTATAATCTACTTAGCTCTTTGCAACAATAATTTTCTAAATCATATTCCCTATCATATATTTAATATATAAGTATATATATTATAATATCTACTATATTTATATATATATATAACGTATCTTATATATACTATATTTACATACTTATATATACTATATATATTAATAGTTATATAATAGTATAATTTTTATCGGCACAGTAATGAAACAACAGGGAACCTGAATGTAAATACAAGTTGACTATGCAAATCGGCGGATGTATATCTTTGCAAGTATAGTATAAAAATATTAAACATTATTATTACAGTATATCTATAGTAATATATTGTTTATTAGTATTATATTATTATGATATATATTACTATATAAAATGTAATATATATATTTATATTATTAATAGAATATATATATAGTACCTATATATTATATATGATATTTATATATATATAAGAATTAAAATTTATAATATGATTATATATATATATTTTATATATATATATAAGATAAATATATATTTATAATTTTATATTATATATTTATATATCTATAGTATATATATAGATAGTATGATTAAGTATATTAATGTGTTTTGTGCTTGATTAAAAGTAATTGGATCAGATTTTTTGACCTCGTTGTACAAGATATGACAGATTGAAGAGTTTGTTACACAAAATATAGACACTATAAATCGACTTTCTTATCTGAGGGATTTCACTAGACATAAAGATATGATTATCGCTTGGCTAGTCTACGTTTATTTAAAAAAAATTATGCTAACAAATAATAAAAAATATAAAATAGAAATACCAACGTTAGAATTATAATTAACACAATTAACTAATCTGCAGATTTTAAACACAAAGGGATTATGATTTTTAAACGAAATCGAAAATATAATTACATTTTGTTTATATTTCTCTTTTAGCGTACATTTTATATAACAATTACTTAAGACTACTAGATCTTAACATATAAACGGCTTCGAGGAATTCTTCTCCTATAATTCTATATTTATAATAGAAGACTCCACGCTCTATTGCTTTCTCTGGAGGCGATACTGAGAGTATTGCTCTGGGTTTACATTTAAGTGTGGTATCAAAGATTCAGACCAGTCCGTCATGGCAGCTGTCAGGCGACTACTTGCCTTCCTAAATTCATATATTGGGCCAAATCAAGAAGTTACATTAATTGAAATTGCCAAACAGAATCTGCGTTGGAATCTGATGATCATATAGACCTAACGCCACCTACTTTGGAAACGTATATATATTATAGTATATATATCATAGCGTAAAGTTAATTGATATCTATAGTATTTCTACATATGAAATAATGAATAACTATATACGTATCTTATATATATATAATATATAATTTTATATATTTTATATATATTATATATATATATATTATTATATATATATATATTATAATTATATATATAATTGTAACCAATGCATAAGAAACTTTGATCCTCATTTTAAAGAAATAAAGCTTGCATAAAGTACACACGTCTAATAAAATTTAGTCAGGTGCGATCATCAATTATTGTGTGGGTGGATGTATCTGTGTTGTTGTATATCGAGTTTGTCTGTTCGTGTATGTTCTCCCGGACGAATTTCAAAGCGTTGAAATTTAGAACCAAAAAGAACGCAAAATGTGGGTAAACTTTTATTTCAAGGGTTGGAATAAATAATAATTATATTATAATATAATATAATAATAATATAGATATATAATAATAATATAATATAATAAATAATAATATAATAAATAATAATAATAATAATAATAATAATACTATAATTATACATATAATAATAATAATAAATATCATATTAAAATTAATATATATATATATAATAAATAATAATAATAATATAATAATCTAATAATAAAATATAATAAAATAATATATAATATAAATAATAATAATAATAATAATAACAAATCATAATAATAATATAATAATATATAATATAATAATATAATAATATATAATAATATATAATAATACATATTATATTAATAATAATAATATTTAATATAATTACTATAATTAAATAATATAAAAATAATAATATAATATAATAATAATCAATAAAATAATAATAAAATAATAATAATAAATAATATAATAATAATATATAATTATAAATAATATAATATATATAATAATAATATATAACTAATAATTTACATTAATAGTTTGGAACGCGGTTTTGTCCCTAGAATACTTAAGAGCTGTAATAATTATATTGAGTCCAGTTCTCATTCTAGTGATCACATATTATTATTATTAAATTATTATTTTATTATATTACTCTCCAGAATCAGAGTGGTTGTATTAAGGAATTAAAGTTTTTTAATTTAGGTGTATGACATAAATCTTTCATTGCTTTCATTCAATTCTCCTATCCAACCCAATAATTAAGACCTCATTTTTGTCTCCATTCAGAATCGTTCTTTTTGGTATTTAACATTTGCAGGATTTTCAATTCAATTATTCATGATGTGCTTGTACACGGAACGTGAATTGGCACCGCTGGTGGGTAGGATACAACAGCTTCTCGTCAAGGAATCTATTAGGAATGACATTGCAATGCTCTCTGTTAAAAGAACTTGGTAAGGGATAATTAAATTAAAGATGCCTTTATTACTTGCCTGACATTACACATTTGTGAAGTCAGGGCATGACTGCCCAATTCGAATCGTGGACGAATGAGAGGATTAAATTTCCCTAGCGATTTTATTAATCTTTATTAATTGAAAATTT
>JABUQX010099979.1:0-5000 GCA_015478945.1 Trachelipus rathkii
TTAGGAAGTTAGCCTTAAAGATCAATTTTATTCTATTTCGTAGCAAGCATATGTGTCAAGAGTTAAATCAATTAGGTCCGCAAATGAAATAAAATTTTAACGATTTTAGATACATTTCTATAATGGTATCAAAATAAAACATAAAACCAGGGTAATTATTTACAAATTCTAATATATATCATTTTTTGTTACTAATTCTACTTTTAATTCTGTATTCAAAATTATATATATATATATATATATATATATATATTATATATATATATATATATATGAAGTTCAGAACTTTTAGATAGATATATATATATATATATATATATATATATATATATATATACAGTATATATATATATATCATAGGTTGCTTGGTTTAAGCCATTTGGTTTAAACCAGCATAGTTTTTTTTGTTTAAACCAACTAAAAAATGTTTTTTATGGTTTTTGTGTTTTTTTTTTTTTTTTTTTTTTTTTTTTTTAAAAAAATAAGTAATTAATAAGTATAGCTAAAACATCTTAATTATATACTTAGATAGTAAACAAATGGGAGGAAAACATGTTCCAGACTTTACCAGTAAAGTACATGTAAGATTGAGCATAGCAGTTAATCCTGGGTCAGAGAATTGAGCGGATAATGGACGAGACTGTCTGAAATACGAGTCGTAGGAACTCTCCTCAAAGAAGGAGGTACATAACTGGAAAATTAAATAAAAAAAAAGTTAGTTGTAAAAACAATTGAATAAGGAGAGTCATGCCACAGTTCGTCGGCTAGAAAGATTGGAGAGAGTTGGTTAGAGTTGGAGAGTTAAGTAGTCGACAAGCCCTAGGACTACACTTTATCAAGGAGAGCAATATGTGTGGAACCTCCCCAGATATGCGATTCATACTCTATAGAAGGGCGAAAAACGCCCTTATGTAGAGCTAGCAACTCGGATGATGAGAAGAAGTTCCGATGGCTAATCGAAATACCCAATTTCCTAGAAACTTGTTAGAAAGAACATAATATGATTCTTCTAATAAAGATCACGAGAAAAGAAAATATCAAGAACATTAAAAACAGAAGGTTAGAGTTGTGTTTTCAAAGTAGATATTATAGTTGAGTGAAAGATGTCAAGTAGATAAATGAAGAAGCTGAGTTATTGAGGCATTGAGAACAACTATGTTTTCTTTAACACAACTATAGGTGTCAGAAAGACCAGAAATCTGTTGCTTCACGACTATCCTCCTAGCATCATTTATTTGCTGTTAAATGAATCGTCTTTCAAATTGGAAAGAGTAATGACGAGTGATGGAGTTATAAGCCTAAGAGTAGAGGGGAGACACGGTAATAGATAGATCATTGATGCAAAATAATAATAAAAAAAAGAGTCGGGGATAGAAGAGAATTCTGAGAAACACCACTATGGATAGATTTAAAGGATAAATGGTGGCTATCTATAATATCCGCCATATAACGACGGCCTGGAATGAAAGTCAAGAGAAGGTTACAAAGGAAGGATAAATACCGAAAGTGGGAAGTTTAGATATTAAAGTTTTGTGCCAGAGTTTATCGAAGGCCCTCGATATATCTAGTGCCACAAAAAAAGATTAACCGAAATGCGGAAGAGAAAAGAACAAAGAGTCGGAGAGAAAGTAAAGAAAATCACCAGTCGAATGATCCTGGCAGAAGCCATTCTGGCAATCAGAGATAAAATTAAAAAATGTAGGATGTTTCTAAATCTTCTTGTTAAGAATAGATTAGAAAACTTTAGGAAGAACAGAGGTTAAAGCGAAAGGACGATAGTTTAATTGTTGACTGCAGTCCTGATTCTTCAGCACTTGCTGAATGAATGTAGTCTTTCAGCAGGAGGGAACAGGTTGAAGTTTATAGGCAGTGAGGAAACAGGTTTCCAAGGTAGGGTGCAAGCTCAGAAGCACAGGATTTGAGGACCACTGGAGGGATAACTTCAGCACTCTCCCCTTTCTTAGTGTTAACCTCAGAGAATGCAGAAATAATATTTTAATGAGTTGAAAGGAGGCGGAGAGGAGGAATAGCTCTGGCTCCGTCTAGAATTAGGGGGAAAAGTTTGAGCAAACAGTTCAACTTTAGCAGAAGTTAGGACAGCAGTATTACCGACAGAGATACAAGAGGAGGGAGGGAGGGAGGAAGAAGCAAAGCTGGAGTTGACATTTTAAAATTGCAAAATGTCTGAAAAAGTGTGAGGTAGAAGAATCAGAATCAGAATCAGAAGATTCAAATGCAATTACTACGAAGAAAAGCTTTTAAGAGTCTCGAAGAGCTGATTTTTTGAAAATTCAGGATGAAATGTATTAAAGCACGAGTTTCTGGATTTGAAGACAACGATAATTTCTGATAAACCAATATTTATCAGTACTAGCTCAAGGGATAGAGAATGGAATGTATGCATTCACACACACACACACACACACACACACACACACACACACACACACATATATATATAAATATATATATATATATATATATATATATATATATATATATATATATATATATATATATATATATATATATATATAATATATATATATATATATATATATATATATATATATATATATATATATATATGAAAATAATCCAAATATGTTTTTGAGAAAAGTGAAAATATGTCTATTTAAAATTGTTGTTCTTGAGTGCTTAATATAAATATTTTGCTCAAAACTTATAAGAACATTAATATAGATAATGTAAACACTATATAATGATAAAAATATTATATATTGAATTTAAAGGTAACAAAACCAAATAAACAAAAAACCATGGTTTTTATTTGGTTTTATAAAAAAAAGCATTTTTTTCAACATCTTTTTCCACTATATATATATATATATATATATATATATATAGTTATATATATATATATATATATATATATATATATATATATATATATATATATATATATATATATATATATATATATATATATATATATATATATTCAATAAATATTTTGATTTGAGCAAACAGAAGAAATGAAGGCATTTCATCAATAATATAATTAGAGTAAGAATTTCTGTAAGTATCTCTTCAAAATATGAGAAACGCGAGAGCAACAAAATTTGTATATAAACAAAATTTTAATTGCTTGATCATGGCTGATAAAAAACCTTTAAAGTGTGAAATCAGTCGGGAAAAGAGCGCGCTGACGTATTCTACGTTTCCTTCTCGAATCTTAATCAACTATATAGGAAAGAAACCAAACGCCGCGCGAAACACGATAATGATGATGACGTTTTCGGGGCCCACCCAAAGCGTAACTAAACATATATAAGGCTCTCTCTCTCTCTCTCTCTCTCTCTCTCTCTCTCTCTCTCTCTCTCTCTCTCTCTCTCTCTCTCTCTTCTCTCTCGCGTATGTTTAAAGCACGCATACACACACAAACATACAAAAACACATACGCGAAATAAAGGAAGAAACGTTCACTTTGGAAAGTAAACAGTAATTTGCATTTGAAGTCGGAACGAATGATCAAGAAGAAGAGAAGAAGAAGAAGTTCTCCGCTGTGAACACGAGCGTTTATGGAAACAACATTAAAAGCTCAGAAGGAAAGCAACTGACAAAAAGCTATTGTAATAAAAGTAAATTCTCTCTCTTTATATTTTAGCCAATACTTCAAAATTCTATATATATAATGAGCCGAGAAAGTCAAGAGCGAATATAAACACCCTTATAGTATGTTTAAGTTACAGTGTTTTATGACTTACATCTTAATATAACTTAAATAAGTTTTAAAATGTATTTAAAACGCAATAAAATTAGAAATTTTGACAGATGTAGAATACAAAAGTAGGAAATTTAGGAGATTATCATTTTAATGGTATAAAATTAAAGATGTAAACAAGATTAAAGAATTTTGTGCTCTAATAAATAGTAATAAAATAATAATAATAATAATAATAATAATAATAATAATAATAATAATATATAAAAATTAAAATAATAAATAATAATAATTAAATTAATAAAAAATATAAAATTAAAATAAATAATAATAATAATAATAATAATAATAATAAAAAATAAAATAATAATATATAATAATAATAATATATATAATAATAATATAATAATAATAATAATAATAATAAACAGTTCTAATTTCATAATCCTTTAATCAAAATAATCAGTTTATAAATAATAATCACACATGCACAGACACCGCTCTTATATATATATATATATTATATATAGTTCTAATTCATACCTTTAATCAAAATAATATTATATAATATACATACACACATATATATATATATATATATTGCGAGATAATCTTTCTCTGTATACAAACAAATACCTGAGGTGACAAGCTATAAGTCAAATATGATACTATGATGTGACGTACTTGATAAGATTCCATTACGACTTTAAATTAATAATGACAATTCAGTTTTTGCATCTTGCGATGCTCGTCTCTTATCTCTTTTCATAAGAGGATAATAAGAAGAGAGAGAGAGACGAGAGAGAGAGAAGAGAGAGAGAGAGAGAGAGAGAGAGAGAGAGAGAGGAGAGATATATATCAGAAGCAGATTGTAATATAGGATGTGAGAAAACACTCGCCATTTGCTACATGTAAAATTTGCTCATTAACAAACATTAAAGCTTAGAATAGAATTCGTAACGCTAAATCGCGTGTATATATAATACTATATATACTATATATTATATATTAATATATTATATATATTATATATATATATATATTTAATTATATATATAATACTATATATATTATATATATATATATATATATATATATATATATATATATATATATATTTTTTCTCCATAGATATGCAAATTCACGATTTTTAACTCATTATTATATAATGAAAAAGATATAATACCAATATTAAACTTAGGCCATGATTAACTATGCATACATAATACATTCTTTTCCTTCTATGCGTATGAATAAATATATTCCTATTCTTTGGTTTCTTAAGAAGACAGAAATGAATATGCAAAATAAGTCA
>JABUQX010099979.1:10000-12242 GCA_015478945.1 Trachelipus rathkii
ATCGGATGGGGGAGATAAAAACAAAATTAAAAAACTCTGCTCCAACAATCGGAAGAACATCATGATACGGTCTAATGCAATTAAAAATTAGCTCCATATCTCAACCCCATTTCGCCCCAAAATAAAGCAATTTTGAATTTCGATTATTTTTCCTAGTGAAATATGGCAACTATTTTAGAACTGCTGATGAAATCTCGTGGGAAACTGAAACTTATAAATGAATAAAAGTTGCGAAATTAATTAATAATGATCAAGCAAATATATATATATATCATTATATATATAATATATATTATTATATATATATATATATATATATATATATAATATACTATAATATATATACTATATATATTATATATAAGTATATAATATATATATACTTATATATATTAATATATTATATATAGCCCTGTATTATATAGTATATATACTATAAATAATAATATATATATATATATATATAATTTATATATATATATTATTATATATATTTATATATATATATTATATATATATTTATATATATAATATGTATAATTACATATTATATATATATATATATATATATTATATATATATATATTATATATATACTATACTAATAATATATATTATATATTATATCAATATATACTATTATATATATATAAATAAATATAATATATAATATATATTATATATATATAATATAACTATTATATATAATATATATATATATTATATATATTATATATTATATACTATATACCTATAATATTATATATATATAAAGACTTATATATATATATATATATAATATTATAATATATATATATATATATATATATTCAACTATAATAATTATTATTATATATATTATATTATATATATTATATATTATATATATAGCATATATATATATATTATATATATATATATTTATATATTATAATTATTAATATAATTAATATATATATCTATATATATTATATAATATATACTATACTAATATATATATATTTATATATATATATATATAATATTATTATATATATATAATATATATATTATTATATATTATATATATAATATATATTATACTCAAAGTTAAGACAATGGGTATCGTGTTTGAAAAACATCTCCCCATTCTTTACACTTCGCAAGTTTTATTAAGTTCCTAATCATTGTTTTGGGAATGCTTATATTCAAAAGTCAAATGCACTTTAATGACTATATCCTGAGCGAAACCACACCACACCCCCAAGTCGGCTGCTACCCACCCTCCAGCCCTCTAGATACATCTTCCCAAGACCACCCCTCCTCGGTCACTACTTACCAGACCCACACCTCCTCCCATCCCCACCCAATTCCCTCATGCAAAAAACCTCCTAGCAATTTCATTACCTCACACCTTCACTTACTACAACTCCACCACATCTACACCCCACATTACCACACAACTACCCACTCATCCTCTTCTTACTCATCCCCACCACCCTCACCAACCCTCTTATCTATCAACCCCACCTTACCCTCGAACCATCACCGACAACTTACCTGCACAATACCCCCTTCCCCCCACCCTACTCACACCACCCCAACCAAAGCTAAACCACCACCTCATAACCAAACCCCAATCACCCCGCACACCAAACCCCCCCACCAACCAAAGGAAATTAATTACTACACCACACTTACCAAGACAGCACATAGTCGAATTCCACCCACCACCATCCATCAACCCTCCTTATTACTTTACTCTAATATCATCACAATGTTATTTTTTAATTTAATAACAGAAAGAGTAACCAACCACTTTCATCCTTCTAATTACCACTTTATATATCACTCACCTTCTCTTGTATCTTTGAATCTATTCTTAATTTCCGTATTCTTGATAAATAATTGGTTTTCATTTAGTTATATGATCATTAATATGGGTTTCGATCCTTTGTGATCAACCTGGAGTGAATTTTTATTCTTATTCCTATCTTAGATCATCTGCTTTTCGGGAGTACGATAGTTTTTCTTGCCGACATTTGACATGGCATATGAAGGCTTTTGACAATGACTTTTTTTATTGATTCGCTAAACTCTCCCATTTTCGACAATTTCCCTCCACTTTGCAAACTCTTTTCTGTCTTACTTTAAAACTGTTTCATATTTGACTGTTCTTGATGGAGACAATCTCTATTTCTTTGCTGTTAATAATGGTGCCCTCCTAGGCGCTATTATTTCGACACTTTTTTTATATTCCAAA
>JABUQX010099980.1:0-25040 GCA_015478945.1 Trachelipus rathkii
CGGTATTGCTTCGTTCAATCGGAATTTGGGTGTTTAACCGTTTCGCATTTATCGTGAGAAACGCTTTCGCGTTTTCGTGCGCCCTTCAGTTATCCATAAGGCTGCTTTATATTATTTAAATTGTTTCTAAATTAGTTACAGTTATAAGAACATATCCTCAAAGAGTTATTAGTATCATTGTTTTCCAGGCCCATTGATATTACCTTTGAAAATTTTTCTACAAATAATGCCTACAGGCCAGAAATCATCCTTTAATAATTTATCCCTTAAAGAACTTTCCAAGGTTATTTTAAAAGACTTCGAATGCGGATTCTTACTTCTAAGTTGAGCTAAATTTATCATTTCAGTATTTAGGTTACTCTTATTAAATTCTTTAATATGAACGTCTTCTACATTCAAATCACATCTACCTACATAAAAATTAGTTAACGATTTAGCACAAATTTAATTTATCACTTGGATGAGAAGTTTTAGTTCCTCTAATAAGGTATCATTTTCTTCGTGGCTTTACTAATGTAAAACCATCGTTATTTTCTGGAAATATTTTTTCGCTATTCCTTGATTCCTTTACTTGCTTATTTAGAACTTTCTTTTTGTTCTGAAATTTCTCTCCTTTCTGACGCGAGCCTGATACCACTTCAGACAGAAGTTTATCATTCAAATTTTGAGAAGATTTCTCACTTTCACCCTCAATTTTATCTTCATTGATTACATCCTGTTCCAATTGCAAGGCTGAAGGTGCTGAAGGAATCGCTTTCTCAAATTGGTCATTTTTAATTCCATTGGTTTCACTTTGTTCCATTTGTAAGGTTGAAGGTGCTGAAGGAATCACTCTCTCAAATTGGTGATTTTTACCTCCATTGAATACACATTGTTCCATTTGTAAGACGGAAGGTGCTGAAATAGTCAATCTCTCAAATTGATTTTTTTTAGGTGTAACTCTGTTAAGATGCGGTCTTTCTTCATTTATTATATTAATATTTTGGACCTTAAGTAAACTGTGGTTCTCAAAATAATTTAGTATTGGAAAGGTTGGTAATAATTTTTTATTTTAGGTAAAGAAAAATTCAAAATTTGATTTGCTATAAAAAGAACTTACTTTTTATATTTTTTCAGCTACAAATTGATTAATTTTCCAATTCATTTTATTTAATTTTTTAGTTTATTATATATATATATATATATATATATATATATATATATATATATATATATTTTCTCACCAATAACATCGTTCTTGACCTTATATTTATATATATATATATATATATATATATTTATATATATATATATATATATATATATATATATATATATATATATATATATAAATGGTCAGATTTTTTTAATGCTCACAGTATGTAGCTAGAGAACGGCAGTTCCTACAGTAAAACAAATTATATATTTGGAATCAGCCGAAAATTCTAAGGATGGGATTTAACTTTTTTTTTTTTTTTTTTATTTTTTTTTTTTGAAGTAAATTTTTTTTAAAGGAATACCCTAGGGTAAACCACCAAAAGATGGCAGGAGTCGGGGTCTCTCGGCCTCCCGGTGAACGACAGGGGGACTAATAATCCCCTCCGGGATGGTCTCCGGAACCCCCTCTCTTTGGTCTTTGGGTGTCGCGGGGGTTCCTCCGACCATTCCCTCCGGGGTATGAAACATCATCCTCTGTCCCCCGTTTTAAGCTCGAGCCATCTAAATGACCTCGAAATTACAAAAAAAAAAAATATTTCACAAAAAATCTGAAGTCACAAGAAAACGGGGGGACGGAGGAGGGGACGTTTCATACCCCGGAGGGAATGGTCGGAGAACCCCGCGACGCCAAGACCAAGAGCAGGGTTCCGGAGACCATCGGAGAAAGTTAGTCCCCCGTCGTCCACCAGGAGGCCGAGAAGACTGACTCCACCATGCGGTTTACCCTTGGGTATTTATTCCTTTAGTTAAAAAAATTTACTTCAAAAAAAAAAAAAAAAAAAAAATTAAATTCCATCCTTAGAATTTTCGGCTGATAAATATATAATTGTTTACTAACAAGACCTGCTGGATATCTAACTATACTGTGACGATAAATCCTGATATTAACTATATATATAATAATAATAATAATATATATATAATAATAATATGTATATGTATAATAATATATATATATAATATATATATATATATATATATGTATAATATATATATAATATGTATATATATATATATATATAATATATATATATATAATATAATATATATATATAATAATATAATATATATAATAATAATAATATATGTAATGAAGCTAAAGGATTAAATAGATGATTTGGTCAGTTTGGCTGAAAAATGTAAAAAATGAAGTTCTTTATAACGAATCAAATTTTATTTCTTTATACAAAAATAAAGGTGTGGCTGCTCAATACTAAATTATTTTGGTCTGATTTACCAGATCCAATATTTTTCTATTATCAAAGATGTTGCAACGCTAACTGAATTCGGTTGAAATATTACTGGATTGGTTCTGCAAATTCACCAAGTGTTGCTTCTCATCTTTCCTTTTGTTCCCTCATCTGTTTGGTGGGAACTTCCTCGCTTATTGTTCAAATCCAGCTAAGGTGTTTGCGATCTAAATCAATTCTATATTTCGTTGAAATCTTTTCATTCTGTTTGTTGGGACATCATGTCTAAGGCATCAGATCATGTCAGTTCTTCTGATTCTGTCATGCTGCTACCATTTGGTCTGCCTTTACAGCAAGCATTGGCCAACAATCACGCCATCTATTTAATCTATTATCTCGTAAAGAAGATACATGTAGTCACAACAGTATTATAAATTACTGTCAAATGCAGTCATTGTAACACTAAGATCATTATTAAGTCAATCTTCTTTAGATTCAATCAACTATTTTCTCCCTTCATAGGTTGTCGTCAAAGAAATAGAAGAAAAAAGAAAAAAAAAGTCTTATTACTTTTCAGTTATTTAAAATTTAAATGAAAAATGCCCTCAAAATAAATAAGAAAGTTGCTTCACAAAGAAAACTAAATTTAACTATTCTTGATTGATTGAATAAATTATAAATATAATTGATAAAAATTTCTTTTATCAAGCGTCAAAGATATAAAATAAATAAGTTACTTAACACAATCAAAATTCACTTAACACAGAACACAATAAAAATTATAAAGGAATTCACTCTTTAGAGAGTTCCTCTAAATTTCTCTTCACTGTGCTTCTAATTTCAACACGCCATCACATATTAAAACCAACCTATCACAACAAAGTCTATAGACAGATAGATAGATAGATAGATAGAAGATAGTCTTTAATTCTTTATTCGTAAACATAGTACATTTAGAAGTAAAATAAAATTAAAATTAAAGAGTATAACAAAATAGTTAAAAAATTAATATACAAATGAGTTTGATAGATAGATAGATATATAGATAGATAGATAGATAGATAGATAGATAGATAGATAGATAGATAGATAGATAGATAGATAGATAAAAATGGGAAATACGTTAACACACACAACGTATATATATATAAATATAAATATACAATATATATATATATATATATATATATATATATATATATATATATATATATATATATATATATATATATATATATATATATATATATATTTATATATATATATATATATATATATATATATATATTTGAGTCAGTGTACAGGATCCACCACGGCTCACAGAGAAGCGGCCATACTGGGCTGAAAAAAAATCAGCACCATGGGAGGGCCCTGTCATATATATATGCTTCGTGTCATAAGGAGATTTGGATGAGGAAATGAATATTCAGTCAATCAAATATATATATATATATATTTTTATATATATATATATGTAAATATATACTTTATATATATTTATATATATATATATAATATATATATATATATATATATATATATATATATATATATATATATATATATATATATATATATATATATATAATAATAATAATAATAATAATAATAATAATAACTTCAGCTCCCAGGAAGGCATTTATCTGCCTGTCAGTGTGTGTAGTCTCATCCTCCATCCGTCTCTATCTTCGAAGTCTCCACCTCTTCTCAATTCCATGATGTTCGGGAAGTTATGCCTCTCCAGTACCTCTTCTACTTCATCTCTCCACCTTCTTCTCGGCCTCCCCCTCGGTCTCCTGCCTCCGGGCCTCCACTCCCAAGACCTTTTCGCCACTCTCTCCTCCCCCATCCTCTCTAGATGTCCCAGCCACCTCAGTTGTGCCTTTTCTATCTTATTTCTCATCTCACATACCCCTGCTCTCTCTCGTATATGTTCATTTCTCACTCTATCTCTTCTGGTCTTTCCCAGCATTACCCTCAAAGGCCTTATCTCCGCTGCTTGTATTCTGCTTCTTGTGGATACGTTGGTAGTCCAACTCTCCGCACCATACATCAATATGGGAGTCAAAACATTCTCAAAAATGATTTTTTTCACCTGCAGGGGCACATTCTGATCCTTCAGCAAAGGATAGAAAACGTTCACGCTTCTTCCGTATTTTCCTATCCTTTCGGCGATATCTTCCCCTATTCCTCCCCTTTTTCGAACACACTTACTAAATACTTAAAACTTTCTACCTCTTTTATGTTGCTTCCATCTACCTGGATATTTAAACCTTCTCTATCTCTCTCTATTTATTCTTATAAACACCTATCTTCTCCTTATTCATTTTCAGGCCTCCCTGTTCGAAACACATATTCCACCTTTCCAGTCCCTCTGCCATGTCTTCCTCCTTCACGCTCCAGAAAGCTATATCGTCGGCGTATGCCAAAATACCCCATTCATCATCTTTATTCCATCCCGCTTTAAAATTATTTATAACCTTATCTAAATATGCAATGAACAACAGGGGCGATAACACACTCCCCTGCTTCACCCCTGTTCTCACTTGAAACCACTTATCATTTTCATATATATCTTATCATATATATATATATATATATATATATATATATATATATATATATATATATATATATATATATATATATATATATATATATATCGTCTATATATATTTATATATATATATATATATATATATATATTATTACGGTGCGAATGTGTGGGAATTTAAAATTTGATGAAAATATATCACAACTGTGTTAGAAAATTAGTAGAAGCAATGGTATTCTATTTGCACTGAGAAATTTAGTTTCATCCAAGGTTTTGACTACTCTGTACTATTCTTTTATTTATCCATTCCTGAACCTACATTTGTTGGCTTGGGGTGGATCAAATGATATTTTTTTGAGACCAATTATTGTTGCACAGAATAACGTGCTGAGAAATATTAGCTCCAATGATATTGTTCATACAGCTGAAATGTTTGCAGAGCAAGGTATCATGCCTCTTCGTCATTTGTACAAGTTTAAGCTTGGCCTCTTCATGCATTCTAATTTGCTGAATGAAGGCGCACTATTTTATAATTATTTGGACAGCCTAAATTGGCCACACAATTATAATACTCGAAATTTGAATCTTTTGAGGCATCCTTTCTCAAGGACTATGGCTAATCAAAATTTTTGTATTAATAAAGGCATTTTGTTGTGGGACTCTTTGCCACGTCATCTTAGAGAAAATACAAATACTGCTGGCTTTAAGAAATTGCTACGGGAATTTATTGGCTTTTAAGTGACTTTGATTATAACAGGAATTTTATTTATTATATTTTAATTACTCTCCTATGTGAGGCATATTCGAATGTAACTTATTGTACTTGATGTTAATTGAATTTGTAAAGCTTTGCTTTTGTATTCTAACTTAATAAATGGTAAAAAATGGTAATAATAATAGGTATTATTATTATTATTATTATTATTATTATTATTATTATTATTATTATTATTATTATTATTATTATTATTATTATTATTATTATTATTATTATTATTATTATTATTGACTGAGTGTGTGTATTATTATTATTATTATTATCATTATCAGTTATCATTATCATTATTATTATTATTATTATTATCTGTATTATTATTATTATTATTATTATTATTTTTATTATTTTAATATTATTATTATTATTATTATTATTATTATTATTATTATTATTATTATTATTATTATTATTATTATTATTATTATTATTATTATTATTATTATTATTATTATTATTATTATTATTATTATTATTATTATTATTATTATTAATATTATTATTATTATTATTATTATTATTATTATTATTATTATTATTATTATTATTATTATTATTATTATTATTATTATTTTGTGGGGTGTGTGTGTGTATTATTATTATTATTATTATTATTATTATTATTATTATTATTATTATTATTATTATTATTATTATTATTATTATTATTATTATTATTATTATTATTATTATTATTATTATTATTATTATTATTATTATTATTACTGGGCAATCTGACCGCTACCACCCTTTTCGATATGAAGGAATAGAGGTATAGGTCTGAAACTTGGAATATAATCTATGTATGGGTTAAGCTCGAAACAGGGTAAATTTCAAGTCTCTAGGATGTATATAGGGGGTACCTCCCCCCGAGGGTCGACGTGAATATTGCGCTTACGCCCTTGTTGCGGCTTCCGAGCGGGTGAGATTAGGCCTAAAAGTGAGTTAGAGCCAGGTGGACACCTGGCCGACCGCGCGAACGTATGTTTGTGATAGTTCGTAAAAAATTGATTCCCGTAGGGAATCAATTTTTGAGCCACCTTCAGCGTTTGCTACTGCGGTTCCTGCGACTCCGGTTCTGGCTCAGGTTCGACTCCGGGTCCGACTCCGGTTCCGCTCCGTTCAGCACAACCTGTATTGGAGGAGTTGGCATCGGCACCGGTGCTGGAGCCAGTGCGGTGCTGAGTTAATAAACATTCGTATAATAACAATGTTGGTGTCCTTTTATAGGTTATCGAACTCATAGATCTCGAATATGATGATAATAAGACCATATAGAATGTCTAGGACTCCCCAGAGGGGGATTCCGCCCCAAACCTGAAATATTGCCATAGAACGACGAAACTTGGTATACATCTTTCTTATGATGCATCCACGATACAGAAAAAAAAATAAAAAATAAAATTAAAAAAAAATTAAAAAAAAAAAAATTAAAAAAAAAATTAAAAAAAATATTTAAAAAAAATTTTTAAAAATTTTAAAAAAAAATTTAAAAAAATTTAAAAAATTTAAAAAAAAATTAAAAAAAAAAAAAAAATTAAACATATTTTTATTCTTTTTAAGTTTATAACTTAAAAAATTTACGTTTTTTATATAAATCAAACAGCCTCTAGAGCCTCCTGAGCCTCTTGAGCCTCTTGAGCCTCTTGAGCTTAACCTCCCCAGCCTCCTCAGCCTCCCCCACCTCACGCCCCTCCCCATTTATGATCTATTGATTCATGTCATATTTTGTATAACATAACACAAAACTTTCATTTATTTTTGTTTTATATGCTTTAAACAGTTTGTTTTACTAAAAATTTTACGCTTTTCATATTTATAACTTAAGAAATTTGTGTTTTTACATACCCTAAACCTGTAAATCAGTAAATCAAACCTCCCCCCCCCCCTCCCCCTCCCTACCCCAATCCTGGATATTTATACATTAACATAGTAATATTTAGCAAAATTTTATCATAACCTTATCTGATTATTATACTGATCGATGAATTTATGCTAACGTAACAAAGTTTTCACATCAATAAAGCTTGTATAGCATCACCTGAACTACGAATATAATGTACACTCACAAACCTAACACATCTTAAACATGAATAAACAGCTAACATTAACAAAGTTCCATACTTAACAGGAAAGTAACTAACAGTGCATACAGAACCTACTTACACTTTTCTAACATATCACTGATATTTTTACATTATAGTAACATTTAACAAAAATTTATCACAATCTTGTGTAATTATCATACTGATCAATGAATATATGCTAACGTAACAAAGTTTTCACATCAATAAAAGCAAACATAGCATCAACTGAACTACGAATATAATGTACAACTACAGACCTAACATACCTTATGCACGAATAAGCAGTCAACATTAACAAAGTTCCATACTTAACAACAGGAGAGTAACTATCGCTGCACACAGAACGTAACCTACTCACACTTTTTCCAACATATCACTATTATTTTACATTAACAAAGTAACATTTAACAAAAATTTATCATCACCATACCTAAGTATCATACCGACCAACGAAAATACGCTAACGCAACAAAGATTTCACATCAATAAAGCTAACATATCATAGTCTGAACTAAGAATATAATGTACAACAACAAAACCTAACATACCTTATGATCGAATAAACATCTAACATTAACAAAGGCCCATACTTAACAACTGTAAAGTAACTAACATTGCATACAATACGTAACTTATTCACACTTTTTTCAAACATATCTCTAACATATCATTATTATTTTTGCACGAACATAGTAACATTTAATAAAAATTCATCATCACCATACCTAAGTATCATACTGACCAACGAAAATACGCTAACGTAACAAAGTTTCACATCAATAAATCAAACATAGCATCAAACCTGACCTAAGAATATAATATACAACGACAAAACCTAACATAAATTAGGCAAGAATAAATCGCTAACATTAACAAAGTTCCATACTTAATCACAGTAAAGTAACTACCGTTGCATGCAAAAACGTGACCTATTCATGCGTTTTCAAACATATCTCTAACATATCATTATTATTTTCGCATTAACACGGTAATATTTATCATTACCGTACCTAATTATCATACTGATCAACGAATATATGCCAACGTAACAAAGTTTTTGCCTTAACAAAGCTAACATATCATAGTCTGAACCAAGAATATTACATACAACGAAAAACCTAACACAGCTTAAGCAAGAATAAACTGCTAACATTAACAAAGTTTCATACTTAACAGCAGTAAAGTAACTAACAACGCATACAGAACGAACAGGTACGAAGCTGATGAGGTAAATATTCATTTAACAAATCAGTATAGCGATGTGTTTGTTTATTTATTTTTAATTTCATTTCTTTAAAACCTTTTGTTTTTAAAAAACTTTTATTTATTTTTATTTATTTCTTTAAAACTTTTTGTTTTTAAAAAACTTTTATTTATTTTTAATTTTTTTCTTTAAAACTTTTTGTTTTTAAAAAACTTTTATTTATTTTTAATTTCATTTCTTTAAAACTTTTTGTTTTTAAAAACTTTTGTTTATTTTTAATTTTATTTCTTTAAAACTTTTTGTTTTTTAAAAAAAATTTAATTTTTAATTTTATTTCTTTAAAACTTTTTTTGTTTTTAGTAAAAATTTTACACTCTTCATGTTTATAACCCAAAAAAATTTGTGTTTTCAAATACCCTAAAACGGTAAATCAGTGAATCGGTAAATCAAACCAGCCCTCCCTCCCTCCTACCCAGCCCAATCCTGATCTATCGAGGTAATGATCTATAGATCTATTGATCTGTTGACTCCAGTCATATTTCGAGTATCATTTTGAATATACGTAGCATAAAAAATGTTCTTTTTATACTAACCCCCGAATATATGTTGACATAACAAAGTTTTCACATCAATAAAGCTAACATAACATAACCTGATGTAAGAATATAATGTATAACATCAAATCTAACAAACCTTAGATACGAATAAACAGTCGACATTAACAAAGTACCATACTTAACAATAGGAAAGTAACTGACGTTGCATACAGACCGTACTCTATTCACACTTTTTTCAAACATATCTCTAACATATCACTGTTATTTTACAGTAACATAGTAACATTTAACAAAAATTTATCATAACCTAAGCTATTTATCATACTGACCAACTAATATATGCTAACGTAACAAAGTTTTTTTTCATTATCATAGTAACATTTAACAAAAATTTATCATTACCTTACCTAACTATCATAATCCCCAACAAATAAATGCAAAATAAAATACATACAGACCGTACTCTATTCACACTTTTTTCAAACATATCTCTAACATATCACTGTTATTTTACAGTAGCATAGTAACATTTAACAAAAATTTATCATAACCTAAGCTATTTATCATACTGACCAACTAATATATGCTAACGTAACAAAGTTTTCACATCAATAATAACATTTAACAAAAATTTATCATTACCTTACCTAACTATCATAATCCCCAACAAATAAATGCAAACATAACAAAGTTTTATCCAAACATAACATAAAAATAACAAAGTTTTATCCAAACATAACATAAAAATAAGTTCTTACGCACGAATAAACTACTAACATTAACAAAGTTCCTTACTTAACAACAGTAAAGTACCTAGCACAGCAAACAAAACGTAACCTATTCACACTTTTTTCAAGCATATCTCTAACATAATGTTAATTTTTAAATTAACACTATTGATTTACGTCGCATTTCGAGTATCATTTCGGATAAACATAGCACAAAAATGAGTTCTTTATATACTAACCAGCGAATATATGCTAACATAACAATGTTTTCATATTAATAAAGCTAACATAGCATCATATGAACTAAGAAAATAATGTACAACGACAAACCTAACACAACTTACGCTCGAATAAACTGTTAACATTAACAAAGTTCCACACTTAACATCAGTAAAGTAGCTAACAAGGCATACAAAACGTAACCTATTCATACTTTTTCCAAGCATACATCTAACATATTAAGGTTAATTTTACACTGACACAGTATTATTTAAAAAAAAATTATCATAACCTTGTCTAATTATCGTACAGACCAACGAATAACTGTAAACATAACAAAGTTTTATCCAAACATAACATAAAAATAAGTTCTTTGAATAAAATATCATAGTAAATTGTAATAGTTTACTGATTTTATTACAGTAAATCAGTAAATCAAACCATCAACCCCTCCCCACCCCTCCCTCCATGACCTTTTGATCTATTATTCTATTGATTCATGTCACATTTTCGAGTATGATTTCGGATAAACATAACACAAAAATAAGTTCTTTATATACTAACCATCGAATATATGCTAACGTAACAACGTTTTAACATTAATAAAGCTAACATAACATAACCGGAACTAAGAATATAATGTACAACGACAAACCGACAAACCTAACACACCATATGTACGAATAAACTACTAACATTAACAAACTTCTACACTTAACAACAGTAAAGTACCTAATATGTCGTACAAAACGTAACCTATTAACACTTTTTCAAGCATATCTCTAACATATCAATGTTAATTTTACGCTAACATCGTAATATTTAACAAAAATTTAGCATAACCTTATCTAATCATCATACTGACAACGAATATAATGCTAACGTAACAAATTTTTTACATCACCTTCGTAATATTTAACAAAAGTTCATCATAACAGCTTCAAAATATCATAATCCCCAACGAATAATGGCAAACATAACAAAGTTTTAGCCAAACATAACATAAAAATAACATAATTTTATCCTGGCATAGCATAAAAATAAGTTCTTTGAATAAAATATCACAGTATAAAGCGTAATAGTTAACTGATTTTAAAGCAGTAAATCAGTAAATCAGTAAATCAAACCACCCATCCCCGCAGTCTCCTATCCACCATTCCGCCTATGATCTATTGAACTATTGATTTAAGTCATATTTTGAGTATCATTTTGGATAAAAATAACATTAAAATAAGTTCTTTATATACTGACCTACGAATATATGCTTACGCAACAAAGTTTTAGCATCAATAAAGCTAACATATCATAACCTGACAAAGAATATAATGTACAAATTGCAAACCTAACATACCTTGCGTATGAATAATCCGCATAATCCTGAAAATTCCCTACTTATCAAAGGTAAAGTAGCTAACAGGTCATACAATATTCGATATGTTCCCACTTTTCCCGCATATCAGCACCAGGTAAAGCCGTATTATATAACAAAATCCCTTAACAAAGTGATCAATCTATCAAAGATACCAGCATCTTGAACTATGAATTGACACTATCTTTAGCAAAGTGTCATGCGTTTCGAGTATAACATCATGTGAACTTTCAATAAACGTAGACAGCAAAAATTTTCGGGCATACCTAACATTACTCAACAAAAACTTATCCTAAGCTCACGTTTCTAACACATCACCGTCAGTTAACACAGTTATATCTTACAAAACTCATCATTTCTCTAACAGATCAGTGTTAATTTCACATTGTCATAGTAATATTTAACATAACGTGCCTAACTTACGAATAAACAGTTTTCATTACCCAATAGTATCTAAATCAACACATCACCTCCCGAGAGAAAACCCAAGGGGAGGCGGCCCTTGAAAGACAGCGAATACTGAGAGGGGGATCACCCCGAAGGGGTGTAAAGGGGTTTTGGGCCTCAGCCCTTCAGGCTGAGGCCTTACCCCTCCTTCGGAGGGGTAATGCCCGCTTACACACCTTCAAGGTGATCCCCCTCTCAGGATTCGCTCTCTTTCAAGGGTCGCCTCCTCTTGGCTTTTCTCTCGGGAGGTGATGTTTTGATTTAGATACTCTTGAGTAATGAAAACTGTTTATTCGTAAGTTAGGCACATTATGTTAAATATTACTATGACAATGTGAAATTAACACTGATTTGTTAGAGAAATCATGAGTTTTGTAAGATATAACTGTGTTAACTGACGGTTGATTGTGTTAGAGAATTCTAGCGTGAAAGTTTTTGTTGTTGAGTATGCTTAGGTATGGACCGAAAATTTTTTGCTGTCATAGTTTATTCATTAGTTCAGCATGATGTATATTCGAAACGCATGACACTTTATGCTGAAGATGGGTGTCAAGTTGCATAGTTCAAGGATGCTGGTACTTTGATAGATTATCAGCTTTGGTTAAGAGGATTTTGTTATATAATAGCGGCTTTACCTGGTGCTTGATCTCGGAAAAGCTGGGAACATATATTCGATATTCGTATGACCTGTTACGTACTTTACTGTTGATAAGTAGGAATTTTCAGGCTACTAATGCGGATTATTGCATTACGCAAGGTTAATGTTGTGGTTTTGCATTTGTACAGTTATAAATTGCAGTTTATACAGATTAATTGATTCGTGTGCATTGATTTATTGATGTGCTACAAATCTTTGTTGCGTAAGCATATATTCGTAGGTCAGTATAGTAAAAGAACTTCATCTTTATGTGCTATGTCTTATCCAGAATGGATTCTCGACATGATGACTTAATCGTAGTTCAATCAGATCATGTTAGGCGGTGGGGATAGGGACTCGGGACTGGGTGGTTGATTTACTGATTACTGATTTCTGCTCTTATCTAATAGCAGTAAACTTATTATACTTTACTATGAAATTCTATTCAAAGAACTTAATTTCTTATGTTGTGTTATACACATGGGCCTGTTTTGTTTATGTTTGTGTTGGCTAAAACTTTGTTATGTTTGCCATTGATCGTTGGGGAAGATTATATATTTAACGCTTTATGCATTGAATTTTTGCGAAATATTACCGAAGTTATGTAAAAAATATTGTTATGGACGGTAGCATTATAATTCGTCGTGTCACAGTTATGTATCGATTAGACAAGGTTTATGCTAAATTTTGTTAAGTCATTCAGCGATGGTTACGTGTAAAATTAGCATTTGATATGGTTAGGATATGCTTTAAGAAAAGAAGTGTTAATAGGTTACGTTTTGTGACGACATATTGGGTAGCTTTACTGTTGTTAGTGCAGAACGTTTGTTAATCGCTGTGTTGTATTCGTACATAGTGGTTGGTGTTAGGTTTGTCGCTTTTGTCGGTTAGTACGATTATATTCTATAGTTCGGTTATGTTATTGTTAGGGCTTATATTAAATGTAGAAAAACGTTGTTATCGTTAGGCAAAATTATCGATGGGTTAGTTTATACTAAAGATACGTTATTTTCTGTGTTATGTTTAGTCGAAATGATACTCGAAGATGTGACATGAATCAATAGAATATAGAGATCAAAAGGTCCAAATGGAAGGGATAGGAGGGGAGCGGTTGACTGGTTTTTGATTTAACTCGATTTACTGTATGTAAAAGTCTAAGTAAACTATTACAATTGTACTATGATATTATTGCAAAAGACTTATTTTTAAGTTTGTAATGTTTGGATAAAACTTTGTATAATGTTTAAAGCACTTAGTCGTTGGTCTGTAGCGATAAGTTCAGATCAAGGTCTATGATAAGTTTTTTGTTATATGTCTGGTTTGGATTCACAAAGATATGTCCTAATGCTGTTAGACGGTAGTGCTTGGGATAAAAGTATGAATAGGTTAGCGTTTTGTATTGTCCGGTGGTTCAGCTACTTTATCCGATGCTTAGAGTGTGGAACTTGTGTTAAGTGTTAACAGCTTTTACTGTCGAGACGTAGACTGTTGTGTTAGGTTGTCGTTGTAGCAATATTTTCTTAGTTCATCATGGCATGCTATGTGTTAGCTTATTAATATGGAAAGAGTCCTAGTAGTTTATGTGTAGCTTATTGCAGTTAGTATATTAGAGAACTCGTTTTTTGTGCTGCTACTGTTTTATCTCGAAATGAGACATCTACAACGACGTGATGAGTCAATCCTTCTGAAATTTAAACCTTAGACAAGAATAATGGTTAGAGATACTGCTCTTGAAAAAAGTGTGAATTAGGGTTACGTTTTTGTTTGCTGTGTTAGTTACTTTAGTACTAGTTGCTTGAGGTATGGAACTTTGTTATGTTAGTAAGTGTTATTGCGTACGTATGGTAGATTAGGTTTGTCATTGTACAATTATAACTGTATTTAGTTCAGGTTATGTCATGTTTAGCTTTATTAATGTCGGAGACAATGTTACGTTAGGCATAATAATTCATTCGGCTTCAGTATAATGGGTAAAGGAACTTAATTTATTGTACTATGTTTCCGAAATTGATAGCTCGATTATCGTGACACTGAATCAATAGATTCATTAGATCAAGAAGGTCAATGAACGGGTCGGGGTAGGGAGTGTGGTGAGGGAGTGGGTGGAAGCGAATTCCGAAAATTACTGCGGTCCCCGGTAAACCCTTGCAAGCTAGTAAATCCGACCTTCATTCAAGAGCAACGTTATTTTATGTTATGCTCTTGGATTTAGATCGTTTTGTTATTGTATTATGTATGTTTGGCCAAAACTTTGTTATGGTTTGCCTTTATTTGTTGGGGATTATGATAGTTAGGGTAAGGATAAGTTTTTAATTTTTTGTTAATATTATTTTTGGTAATCGAAAAAAAACCTTTGTTACGTTTAGCATATATTCGTTGGCTGTCTGTAATGATATATTGTAACATAGGAGCGTGTTTAAATTTTTTGTTAAGAATATTACTTGTGGTCATGTTAAAGTTAACACGATTAATTGTTTAGTAGATAATGCATGAAAAGTAATGAATAGGGTTACGTTGTTGCATGCATGCTTTAGTTTACTTTACTGGTGTTTAACGTGTGGAACTTAAGTTACTGTTTACGAGTTTATTAATGAAGTAAGTTGTGGATATGTTTGTGGGTTGCTACCTAGTTATTTTCTTAGTTCGGGGTTCTAATGGCGTATGTTTAGCGCTTTATCACTGTGAAAACACTTTATTTACAGATGTAGCGTATCTTCATGATCAGTATGATAACACATGGCTGCATTTACTTTCATTGAAAAATTGTTTTAAGGTCTTGACTGTTGGACCCTTTTTATGTTTTTTGATGTGCTTGAATCCAAATATGACAGTAGTTTTTCTCTACCACGTAAGGATTTTTTACAAAACGCAATGACGTCATGAAGGAAAAACAGTAAATACTTGTCAATAATGGTTAATTAAAAGTGTTGTTTAATTGAACGAGCGATTTATGTTAATTGAAGTGAATTGGTATATAGTGTGAAAAATATGTGTGCAACAAATATGATGAAAATGAAAACTTACAAATTACGTAGCAGGGCGCAAATTTAAAGTCGACCTTACTCAGCTGCATATTAGCGTTTTTCACTGATTTTGAAAGCCTCTTTTCTGACTTTTCCTTTTATATATGTTGCGTACTGTATTTCTACGATAGGCAAAGCCCGAGCAGTAGTCCGCTATGCCATAATAGTATTTCCCAACCCTGGTACGGTCCTCTCCGATTCTTTTCGCCACATCTTGCGTGGGAGCGCTTCTCCTTGCTCTTGGCGCTAACAGCTCCTAGATTTATCTGGAGAGTGAGTTCCTCAAGTGAGAATGAAGGAAAGTGCCGCTTAAGGCTCTCGAAGCACCCCAGTTTCTCTCAATTTGTAGATAGATCTTCGGACGATTGTCTCTTGAAATCTTTGAGTGCTTTATTGTTTCCCATAGAAACTTACTTACTACTTTTCCTGAATGACAGTCATGCCAGATCTTTTTCTTTAACATCCATGTTTTCGTTTCAACCTGTGGGTCTTCATTAGTTATTCGAATATCAGAGACGCGACAAATTATTCCCATTCTTTCATTTTTGCATCGGATAAGTACGATAATTTTGTCCCTGTTAGGTATGTTGGAAAACATTGCCCCTTCGCTTTAGAGACGAGCTTTGTGCTACTCTGCTTGCTTATGGCAGTTTGATGTGAAGGTGGGAGGCAGGGAGTACGTTTCTTGTTGGGTCCAAAAGGTGTTTTTCTTTCATGAAAGTTCTTTATTCCAATTTCAAAACCAGATCTCCTCGTCCACTCCTGTTGTATCCAATGCTGGGCGTATTGGCTTTCGAATGTCGCATCTCAACAAGAACCAAGGGTATTTGGTGTACCCGCCGTGCTGTCCTAGAAGCATGGAAATCCGCGTGGAAATCACTTTCAAATCTCCACTCATGGTCCTTGTATTTAACTTGACAAGATCATAGCTCAGATATCTCTCGTAACGCTTTCTTTCAGATCAAACAGAACTGCGCAACTGGTACTCGCGAGGCAAACACTTATTTGCCAATTATGGAAGGAGGACGCACCTTTAGGACTTTGTTTGGGACAAATGGCAATAAACAACTCACACATCGTCCTTTTCAATTCATAGTTTTAGCATGAACATACTTAACAGCCCAGTGATTATGTCATTGCAGAATAGTTAGTGTCACTAGTATGGCTTCCGTATAGTGAACTGCTTTCTCTTTTTTTCATACCATGGAAATTGATGTAACTCTGGTGCTCATAAATTTTTTTCGCTTTCAAATCTTGAGCACTGAACATATGTTCGGTGGCCTGAGCACCTTTGCGGTAAGATCTAAAATCCTCAGCAAGATCATTTAATCTGGCTGTGTAAGACAAATTAGAGGTTCATTATTGTGTATAACCAACTAACTCTTACCAAGAACTGCTCCTCGTGTTAGTATAAAAAGATGCGTAAAAGATCTTCTAACGATGCTTGGTGAGTTGGTACAGGACAGTCAGGACCATTGATCAACAGGACGCAACTTGCGGCATGGAAGATTTTGGAATAGCGAAATGTACTTTCTTTGTTTTTTTTCAAGTTAGTAGACCCGCCAAACATTGGGTCGAGCAAAGTATATATGATGATATCATGTATAGCTATATATATGTAATGATATATAATATAGTATAGTATATAGTCGTATATACTTATAATTATATACAGGGAAATAACATTTGGAGAGTATGATTATAAGATATGAAAAGATAATATATATAATAATTTAATAGGTAGTTATATATGATATGGTATATATCTAATACCCTTAGGCCCCGTGCGCGACTGCGTCATATATGATGCACAGGTGTCCTTGACCTTTCTTGTTTAATATTTTGGTGGTAGACCATTTAGCTACCGAAACCAGTGTAGAACACAGCCTTGTGTAAAGACAGCGCAAGAAAGAAGAAGTAACTCGAAGAAAATGATTACACGTCGATTTGTTGAAAAATACCATTACGGTGATGGAGGGAAATGGCTGTTATTTGTCGAATTCCAGCCACGCAAGAACATACATGAAGATAAGCATAATTTCATAGAAAAAATTTTCCATTGCAGGCTGTGTAATTAGCCATGTTATGGGAGGCATATGGGTATGATTTTGCTGGTAAGTGTTAGGTTTGTTCGAGAAATTTTGGTAATGTCGTAGTGTTATTTCACGGGTGTTCAAGAATGTGTGCTATATTTGGGTATGACTAGTCTTTTGATAAATGTAGTGTCAGTTCATAGTTGCATGGATACTGGTAGTCATCGTTTTATAGATTAGTCACTATTCAAGTTAGGGATTTTTGGTCTTCGATATACACAAGGTGTGATAAATTGTTTGTTAATGTTACTATGGTAGATGTTAAAAAATATCAGTGATTGATGCTGAGAAGAAGTTTAAGTTAGGGTTACGTTTTGCGCTTCAATGTTAAGTTACTTTATTGTTGTAAAGCAGGGAACTTTGTTAATAGTAACTGTTTATACATTGTTTAGAGATGTTATTAGGTTTGTGGAGTGTGACATTATAATTCGTAGTTCACAGTGATGCTATGTGTTTGGCTTTATGATGTGAAAACTTTTGTTGACCGGGTTTAGGCATATATTCATGTGATCTGTATGCTAATATACACGCACGGTTGTGATACATTTTTGTGTATAATGTTACTATGTTAATTGGTAAAATAGGTCAGTGATATGTTAGATAAGAAGTGTAAGTATGCGTAATACGTTCTGGCTCAATGTTTAGTTACTTTTACTGTATTTGTCCAGTGTGGAATTTGTTAATTGTTTAACGTGTTTATCTGCATGGTTAAAGGGATGTGTTTAGGTTTGTCAGTGTAGAGCATTTATTTGTACATCCAACCTTTTGGTGGATCAGGAAATAGGCTAAAAAACTTGTTTCGTTCGCCTATGTTACTCATTGATCTGTATGATACTTACCCAAGGTTCTGATAGAATTTTTTTATTAAATGTTTCCTAGTTAATGTTGAAAATTAATACGTTAATAGTTAGAGGATATGCTTGAAAAAGTATGCAAGAGATTCGTTTTTGCATCGCAATGTTAGTACTTTCACTTGATGTTAGGCGTGTGAACTTGTAAGATGATTACAGTTTTATTCAATAGGAGTAAGTTGTGTTAGGTTTGTCGTTGTAACATTGTGAGTGGTGGTTGGCTATGCTATGTTTAGTCTTATTGATGTGAAACCTTTATAATGTTAGCGTATATTCAGCTGATTGTGTATGATACATGTAGTCAATGTTATGATAAGTTTTTTGTTAATATTAATTACAATGTTAATGTAAAAAGCTTAAATGAACATTGTTATGTTAGAGATATGCTTGATGAAAGTGTAAATAGGTTACGTTTTTGCATGTTATGTTTAGGTTTACTTTAGCGCTTGTATAATGTGAATCTTTGCTTAACGTTACAGTTTATTCATGTCTTAAAGGTGTGTTAGGTGTTGTTGTGATTCATATATTCCTAGTTCAGATGAGGCTATGTAAGCTTTATTAATGTAAAAACGTTGTTCGTTAGCATATATTCTTTGATCAGTATTATAATTAGACAGGGTTTATGACAAGGTTTTTGTTAGGTTTTCTAAAAAAAAATTAGCTTATGCAAGTGTTATAAAAACGATAAAAGACATTAAGCGAAGAAACATGAAAATGTTTTTTAATAAGATTTGTTATGTTGACTCCTGTGAGCAAGACAAGAATCAGATATATACTTAATGTTTCGAAAACGAACTCAAACAAGAATCATGAGGTTTTGCTTATGTTTCGAAAAGTGGGACGGTTTGAACAATTTCTCAACTGTTGTATCGTGATAACTCTAGTGAAACAGGAACCAAATCTGCTTCGAACCTGTTTCGCAGTGAATCCCGTATGCATTGTTGTTTAACTTCTTATCTGTTGTTAAGTGATGGGGAACTTTGGTTCAATTGTAAGCAGATTTTATTCGATCGGTAAGGTTATGTTAGATTGTTGTCATTGTGGGGTTAGTATTCTTAAGTTCAGGTTCTGGATATGGTTAGCTTTCAATTGATAGAAAGAAACTTTATTACGTCATCATATATTCGTTGACCAAGATGATAAATAAAAAGAGGTTTGTAAATTATTGTTAAATGTTACTACTATGTTAATGTAAAATAACTGTAATGTTAGAGATAATGTGCTTGAAAAAAAAGTGTGAATAGGGCATGGATCCATATGCAATGTTAGTTAATTCACCTGTTGTTAAGTATGAACTTTGTGTTAATGTTTATCTGTTTATTGCGTAAATTTTAAGTGCTGTGGTTTAGATTTGGAGGGGTGTACATTATATTTCTTAGTTGCAGGTTAAGTATGTTAGCTTTATTGGATGTTGAAACAACTTTTCGGTTACGGCTTAGCAATATATTGCAAGTTATTGGTCAGTACGATGATAAATACGCTAGGTTATGATAAATTTTTTGTTAAAGTGTTACTATGTTAAGCTGTAGAAATAGCATTGATATGTTAAGAGATATGTTTGGAAAAGTGTGAATAGGGTACGGTCTGTATGCAACGTCAGTTAGCTTCCTCATTGTTAATTGGTACTTTGTTAATGTAACTGTTATGTCGTATCTAAGGTATGTTAGATTTGGATGTTATACATTTATAGCTTCTTAGCATTCAGGTTATGTTATGTTAGCTTTATTGGTGTGAAAACTTCTTTACCTTAAAATATTCGTTGAGAATAAAATGAGAACGATTTATCATTATGCTACGTTTTATCCAAAATGATACTCGAAATATGACTGGAAGTTAACAGATCAATAGATCTATAGATCATTACCTCGATAGATCAGGATTGGGCTGGGTAGGAGGGAGGGAGGGGGTGGGTTGATTTACCGATTCACTGATTTACCGTTTTAGGGGTATGTGAAAACACAAATTTTTTTCAAAGATTTAAATGAAGAAGTGGTAAAATTTTTTCACTAAAACAAGAAAAAGGTTTTAAAGAAATTGAGAAAATTAGAAATTGAAAAGGTTTTTTAAATATGCAAAAGTTGTTAAAGAAAAAAATTAAAACATAAAACAATGAGTTTTAAAATAAAAGTTTAAGAAAAAAAAATTAGAATAGATTTTAATAAAAGTGTTTTTTAAAAAAAAAGGTTGTATAAAGAAAAATTAAAATAAATAAAGTTTTTTAAAAACAAAAAGTTTTAAGGAAATAAAAATTAAAGAATAAATAAAAGTTTCTTAAAACAAAAGGTTTTTTAAAGAAATGAAATTAAAACATGAAGTAAGCCAAACACATCTGCTATACTGAGATTTGTGTTAATTAATACTTACCATCATGCCAGCTTCGTACGCTGTTTCGTTCTGTATGGGTTTGTTAGTTACTTTAGACTGCTGTTAAGTTATGAAACTTTGTTTAATGGTTGCGTTCATTCTTGCTTAACCTGTGTTAGGGTCATTTTCGTTGTCAGTGTCAATGTATTCTTGTTCAGACTATGGATATGTAGACTTTGTTATGGCAAAGAACTTTGTGTACGCCTTGGCATATATTCGTTGATCTGTGTGATAATCAGATACGGTGATGATGAATACTACCGTGTTAATGCGAAATAATAATGAAATGTTGAGATATAGTTTGAAAACACATGAGATAGGCTTACGTGGGTCAGTTCTTGATACTGCAACGGATAGTTACTTTACTAGTGTGATTAGTAATGGAACTTTGTTAATTTTAGCGATTTATTTCGTGTTTACGGTATGTTAGGTTTTGTCTTTGTATATTATATTCCTTATGGTCAGGGTATGATAGGTTACTTTTATGATGTGAAATCCTTGTGGCATTAGTGATGTGCGTTGTCCGTACAATACTGTAGGTATGGGTGATGCTGTATTTCTATTAAATGCTCCTATGTTCGTGCAAATAATAATGATATGGTAGAGATATGTTTTGAAAAGGTGTGAATAAGTTACGTATTGTATGCATGTTAGTTTACAGTGCTAAAGTATGGGCTTTGTGTAATGTTAGATGTTTATATCGTCAAAAGTACTGTTAGGGTGTTTTTGTTGTTGTAGCATTATATTCTTAGTTCAGCATATGCTATGTGCTTTATTGATGTGAAATCTTTTTTGCGTTAGCGTATTTTTCGTTGGTCAGGATGATACTTAGGTATGGTGATGATACAGATTTTGTAAAACTGTTACTTTGTTGTATGTAATGTAATAGAGATAGTGTTGAAAAAGATGTGAGTCGGTATACGTTCTTGTATGCTCGCGTTAGTTACTTTCTGTCTGTTAGTAGGAAATTGTAATGTTACTGCGTTATTGCGTGGCATAAGAGTATGTTACGGGTCTGTAGTTGTTACATTATAGTTCGTAGTCTCCAGTTGATGCTAGTGTTTGCTTGTTATTTGGATATGAAAACCTCTTGTTACGTTAGCAATATAGGTGTTCAAAATGAATCAGTATGATAACTTACACAAGACTTTGTGGATGTAATTTTTTGTGTTAAATGTTTACTATTGTTTATGTAAAAGTGTAGTGTAGAGTGATATGTTTTGAAAAAGTGTAAGTAGCTACGTTCTGCGCTCATGTTAGTTACTTTACTGTTTGTTTATAGTAGGACTTTGTTAATTGTTAAGCTGTTTATTCAATGTTTAAGATTTGTTAGAGTTTGTGAGTGTACTTAACAGTTACGTAGTTTCAGGCGTGATGCTCATGTGTTGCTTTATTGGAAGTGAAAACTGTTTGTTGTTAGCAAATATATTTATCGATCAGTAAAATAATCAGTAATATAGTTAGTGATAAAATTTTTTTTTTAAATATTACTATGTTGGACATGTAGATAAGATATCATGGATAGGGTGGGGAGGGGTGGGATGGTTTGATGTTACTGATTTACAGGTTTAGGTAATAATTATTATGAAGAATTCTTATTATAAATATGAAAAGCGTACAAAATTTTTAGTAAGGAGAAGCTGTTTAAAGCATATAAAACAAAAGATAAATGAAAGTTTCGTGTTATGTTAAAAAAAAGATAATGACATGAATCATAGATCATAGATTGAGAAAGGTCGTGGGCTGGAGGAGGTTGGGTGATCTGGAGGCTCAAATGCCATTTTTTAAGTTATAAGACTTAAAAAGAATAAATATGTTTATTTTTTGTTTTTTTAAAAAAAAATTTAATTTTTTTTTATTTTTTAATTTTTTAAATTTTTTTTTAAGATCTTTTTAAATTTTTTTTTAAATATTTTTGTTTTTCTTTTTTTTTATTTGTTTTTTAAATTTGTCTTTTTTTTTTTTTTTGTTAGTTTTTTTTAATTTTAATTTTTTAAATTTTTTCTTTTCTGTATCGTGGATTCATCATAAAAAGAAAGATGTATACCAGGTTTCGTCGTTCTGTGCAATATTTCAGGTTTGGGGTGGAGATCCCTTGGGGAGTCATAGATCAATCTTATAATGTGTCTTATAAACACATCATATTCGAGATCTATGAGTTCGATAACCTATCTTAAGGACACAACATTGTTATTCATAAACGGAAATGTTTAATTAACGTCAGCGAACCCGCAGTGGTGCCAGCAGCGCGGAGCGCGATGCCCAACGACGTCAATACAGGTTGTCGCTGAACGCAGGGGACCGGAGTTGGACCGGAGTCGAACCTGAAGCAGGAACCGGACAGCTCCGTAGGTAACGCGCAGTAAGCACAACAGCTGGGAAGGTTGGCTCAAAAATTGACTCCTAGCGGGCAATCCAATTTCTTTTACGAAACTATTACAAACAAAGCGTTCGAGCCGAGCGGCCAGGTGCTCCAACCTGGCATGCTAACTCCAGCTTTTAAGCCTAATCTCACACGATCGGAAGCCACCAAAAGGGCGTAAGCGCAATATCTGCGGTCACCCTCGGCGACCCCCCCTCCTAATACATCCTAGAGACTTGAAATTTAACCTTCTGTTTTGAAGGCTTAACCGCATACATAGAAGTTTATTCCAAGTTTTCAGACGCTAGTACCTCTATATCCTCTCAGTATCGACAAAAGGGCGTGACCGGTAAGATGGCCCAGTAACTACTATGATTATTTATTATATATTATTATTATCTATTATTATTATTTATTATGGTATTATTATTATATATTAATTATTATTTATTATTTATTATGTAATTATGTATATATTTAATTAATTATTATTTCATTAGTTATTGATTATTAATTATTATCTATTATTATTATTATTATTATTTTAATTTATTATTATCGTAATTCTTAGTAATACATACCACACATGGGTGCCAAGTCATTTTGCCCCGTTAAATTAAGTTATCTCACTGTATATTATATATACGTAGCTATAATATATATAGATAGTAGAATATATTATAATTATACTGATATCTTTTTGCCATATTATATACTATATATGTATAAGTATATAGTAATATATGATATATAGTTATATTATTATATTATACTATATATATAATATTCTGATAGTTATATATATGCATATATTAATATATATTTATATATATTTGTAATATGATTATATAGTATATATATATATATATATTTACAGTCTATCACAGCCTCACGGCAAAGCTAACTTCAGGAGGGGGTGTTGAACTCTGCAAAAATTTCACTAACGCAAATTACGCAGATGAGCACAGAGACGCGGGCTTTAAAATGAGGGAGATTAAATTTGGCAGGAAACAGAGACGGAAGGAGAGATTCCGACAGAACAGAGGTGGCAAGGAAAGAAGGACGGAGGGGAACCGGAATTGGACGCCGGAGTCGAACCTGAGCCCAGAAAGCCCGGGAGTCGTAGGAGGACGCGCGTACGCAGTACAAACGCCTGAAGGTGGCTCAATAATGATTCCGCTACGGGAATGCAATTTTTTTGACGCGACTATCACACTACATAAGCGGTTCGAGCGGTCGCCCAGGTGTGTCCACCTGGCTTCTCTGAACTCACTTTTAAGCCTAATATCACGCGATCGGGAGCCACCACAAGGGCGTAGCGGAAATCTATCTGCGTCGAACCCTGGGGATGGTCCGCTCCCCTTATATTATCCTACGAGACAA